>PVJX010004239.1:0-97217 GCA_004027295.1 Dolichotis patagonum
TCATGAAGTTCTTCAGCTGTTCTTTGTCATGGAAGTATCTTATTTCTCTATCCATTTTGAAGGACAGTTTTGCAGGGTATGTCAGTCTGGGTTGGAAGTGGTTTTCCTTTAGGATCTGAAAGACTTCACTCCATGCTCTTCTTGATTTCATTGTTTGTGTTGAGAAGTCTGCCGTGATTCTGATAGGTTTTCCTTTATAAGTGATCTCTCTTTTCTCTCTAACAGTTTTTAGTATTCTTTTCTTATGTTGGATTTCTGGGATGGTGATTATTATGTGTCTGGGTGTAGTTTTATTTTGGTTATGGCTGTTTGGAGTTCTATATGCTTCACTTATCCAAGTGTCAGTTCCTTTTCTCATGTTTGGGAAGTTTTCAGCTATTAAATCTGTAAATATCCTCTTGATCTCATTTGGGCTGTCCCCTTCTTTTTCATTTATCCCTATTAACCTTATGTTATTTTTCTTTGCATCATCTTGCAGGTGCTGAATTCTTATTTCCTGATTCTTTGTTATTTTTAAAAGATCTTGTCTTTCCTGCTCACTGGCTGCCATCTTATCTTCGAGGTCTGAAATTCTATCTTCACATTCATTGAGGCGGTTTTTATAGCTTTCAATGGAATTTTTGATTTCCTGTATATCTCTTTGAATCTGCTTTATGCATTCTGTTTGTTTCTTATATTGTTCTTTCAGGGATTCTATCTCTTTGCTTTGTTCCTCTAAGTTTTTAGCTGTGTTTTCACTAGATGCGTTCACTATTTCTTTCACTATTTTTATCAATTCTTCTTTTACCTCGACAAGTATTTCTGATTTGAATTTCTCCATAGCTCTCCCTATTTGCCTATTTATTTCATTTGATATCATTTCAGACATTTCGGGTGTACGGCTTCTGTTTTCTTCTAAGTACATGGCTTCTAATCTTTCTTGGGGTGGGCTAGGGCTTTGAGCCTGCCTTTTGGTCATTCCTTTTGTCATTTTTCTATATTTCCTTACTTTGAGCGGTGTTCCAAAGCTTTCTCTGCCTGTGTGGCCAATTACCTCTTACACCCTCAGTTCCTGGAGGGGCAGTGGCTCCCCCAACAGGCTCTTGGCTTCCTCACAGGGTCCTAACTCCCCTCTGTGGGCTCCTGGCTCCCTATGTTGTAAGGCAAATGCTGGGTGTGGACACCCCGGAGCCTGTGGAATCTCAGGCAGGCCAGGCCACCGTGCTTTTTCCCAGGCAGGTCTCCAGGATGTTCCCTGCGAGTGAAGGGTGGGCCTACAGTTCCCAAAGTCAGGCCAGAATGTTGGTTTCTGCAAAGTTCCCAGTCCCAAACAGACCTGGCCAAGATGCCAGTCTCTGCAATATTCCCAATCCAAACAGCCCGGGCCACTCTGCGGGTCCGAGTGGTTCGGGTCCCAAAGAGACAGGCCATGATGTTGCTTTCTGGGAGACTTCTTGGGGGTGAGGGGCGGGGCTACGGGCCCAAACAGACCTGGCCCAGATGCCTGTCTCTGGGCAGTTTCCTCTGGATGAAAGGTCGGCCTACCAGTCCCAAACAGTTGCACCGAGACGCAGGTCTGTGCAGACTTTCAATCCAAACTGCTCGGGCCACTCTGCGGTTCCGAAAGGTTCGGGTCCCAAAGAGACAGGCCACAATGAGGCTTTCTGGGAGACTTCCTGGGGGTGAAGGGCGGGGCTACGGGCCCAAACAGACCTGGCCCAGATGCCGGTCTCCAGGCAGTTACCTGCGGATGAAGGGCGGGCCTACCAGTCCCAAACAGTTGCACCAAGACGCAGGTCTGTGCAGACTTTCAATCCAAACAGCCCAGGCTACTCTGCGTGTCCGAGAGGTTCAGGTCCCAAAGAGACAGGCTGCGATGCTGCTTTCTGGGAGGCTTCTTGGGGCTGAAGGGCCAGGTTTTGCAATTTCTTTTGCCATTAATTTCTAGTTTCATTGCACTATGGTCAGATAGTATGCATGGGATAATTTCAATACCCTTGCATTTACTTAAGAATTTTTTTTGGGATAATATATGGCCTATTTTGGAGAATGTCCTGTGTGCAGCTGAGAAGAATGTGTGTTCTGTTGTGGTTATGTGGAAAACTCTGTAAACATCTATTAAGTCCAATTGCTCCTAGGTATGATTCAGTTCTATTAATGCTTTGCTGACTTTTTGTCTAGTTAATCTATCTCTTTGGGACAATGGGTTTTTAAGGTCCCCTATTATAATTGTGTTCTTGTGTATTTGGTTTTTCAAGTCCTTTAGTATTTGTGTTATATAGTTGGGTGCTCCTGTGTTTGGTGGATATATATTTATACTTGTTAGTTCTTCATCTTGAATTTTTTCACTTACCAGTATGTAGTGACCTTCTTTACCTCTTTTAATCATTTTAGGTTTGAAGTTCACATTGTCTGCAAATAGAATTGTTACCCCTGCTTTTTTCTGGGTTCCTGTTGCATGGAATACTGTTTTCTATCCTTTGACTTTTAATCTATTAGTTTCCTTTGGGGTCAGATGTGTTTCTTGTATACAGCATTGTGGGATCATGTTTCTTGATCAATTCTGTCAACCTATTTCTTTTGATAGTTGAATTGAGGCCATTTACATTTATGGATATCACTGGTAGGTACTGGCTAAACTTTGCCATGTTATGTTCCAATTGTTTGCTTTCTACTTTTCCCCCTTATTTAATTGCATGTCCTACCTGGTGGTTTCTTTCTGTAGTTCTAGGGATTGTAGTCATTTTTATCTCTGTCTAGTATGTCTTTCAACACTCTTTCTAGGGTTGGTTTGGTGGATGTAAATTTCCTCAGTTGTACTTTGTCATGGAAGTATCTTGTTTCTCCATTAAATTTGAATGAAAGTTTTGCTGGGTATATCAGTCTGGGTTGAAAGTTGTTTTCTTTCAGGGCTTGAAATGTCTCATTCCAATCACATCTTGACTTGAGGATTTGTGCTGAAAAGTCTGCTGTCAATCTAATGGGCTTTCCTAAATAGGTTACTTGTGTTTTTCCTCTAACAGCTTTTAGTATTTTTTTTTATGTTGTATGTCTGAGATCTTAATTATTATGTGTCTGGGTGTAGATTTATATTGGTTGTGACTGTTTGTCATTCTGTATCCCTCACTTATCTGCATATCATATTTTTCCTCATGTTTGGAAAGTTTTCTCCTATTATTTCTCTGAATGTTTTAGTTATGTCTTTTGTATTGACTCCAGTGTCTTCACTAATGCCTATTAATCTTATATTGTTGCTGTTGGCATCATCTTGAATCTTCTGGATTATCATTTCATGCTGCTTTATTATTTTTAAAGTTCTATCCTTTCATGGTCACTAATTGCAATCCTGTCCTCATGGTCCAAAATCCTATCCTCAGCTTCATTTAAAGTTTTTCATGCTTTGAATAGAATTTTTTGTTTCTTGGATGTCTCTTTCAGTTTGTTTCATGAATTCCGTATGTTTTCTGTATTTTTCATTCAAGGTTTCAATCAGTTTCCCATATTCCTGTACTTTTTTCTCTATTTCTTCTTTAGCTGTGTTCAGCAACTCCTTTACTAAGGTTGTTACTTCTGTCTTTACCTGGGAGAGTACTTCTAATTTGATTTCCTCTATGGCCTCATGGAGTTTTTTTTTTATTTCATTCACTATATTTTCAGAGATTCGTGGTGTGTTACCTTTGGAGTCCTCTACTTAAATGTCTCCTGTACTTGCACCTGTTGGACTGGATGTTTGAGGTTGCATGCTGCTTTTTTGTGTTGCCATTTTCCTCTTTCAAGTTAGTGTTTGGTTCTTCAGACCTGTTAGTGTACTGTTGGTAGTGTGTGTCTTGGTGTCCCACTGGAAGGTTGCTGTTTGTCCAGTTTCTTGGTGCCATAATGAATAGTTGGGCCAGTCAGCTGACTCCTTGCTGCAGGGTCTGTTGGGTGAGTCCTGTATTTTTCCTAGGCTGACAAGCCTAGTAGTATTGATGTAGGTCAGCTTTTAGTCCCTGCTAGTACTTTATCTTCAGGTTATTCCAGGTCATCAGATCTCCCTGTCTATAGTGTTTGTGTCAGCTGAGGCCCTACTGTGTCCCTATTGTGTGCCTGTGTGTCTCATAAGCCCTTTAGATTTTCTTCAAGTTGGGGGAGTTCATCTCGGCACACTCCTCACTCTTCCTGTTTTCTGTTTGTAGGAATGGGTCACCCTCACTCTTGTCAGACTTACCAAGGTCTTACATTTAGTTGGAGGGAGCTTTACTACTGGCCCTATTTAGTTACCACGCACCTCTATTTTAAGGGAATACTCACCACACTGACTGGAGCCAGCTTAGATCTTGTTATGGTGAGGCAGTCACTTAATATCCCTTCAAGGTAGCACAGATAGTCCACTGTAGTCCAAGGTTCCTCTGGGTGCAGTGTTCCAAGTTTGCCCAGTGCATGCTGGGTTTCTGCCACTGCTGCTGCCTGGGTGCTCACAGTCAGGGCCCAGGGTGGGTTCCTGGCCAGCTGGCTGCTTGGGGTTTGCTGAGCACAGTCTGGTTCAACAGCTTCTTTAATAAATGTTGCTGGAAAAATTGGCTTTCTACATCACATGCTGAAGACTGAAACTAGACCCATGCCTATCATCATGCACTAAACCAAAGTCAAAATGGATCAAGGACATAATATTAAAACAGAAACACTAAATCGACTGGAAGACAAGGTAGGTAGAAATCTTGGAGATGTAGGGGTAGGCAGAGAATTCAGGAACAAAACTCAAAATGCATGAGAAACACTTCAAAGAATCAACAAATGGGATCTCATATTACTAAAAAGTTTTTGCACTTCAAAAGAAATCACCAAGAAAGTGAAAAGAAAACCCACAGAATGAGAAAAAATTTAAGCCAACAATGCCTCAGACAAAGGACTTATATCCAGAACATATAAAACATTGGAGAACATTAAACCCCCCAAATTCAAAGACGCTCTCCAAAAATGGGCATCAGAGATGAACATACAGTTCTTAGATGAAGATATACAAATGTCAAATAAATACATGATGAAATGTTCACCATCACTGGTCATTTAGAAATGCAAATTAAAACAACACTGAGACATTATCTCACCCCAGAAAGAATGGCTGCCATGAAGAAATCAATAAATAGCAAATGTTGCCAAGAGTGTGGGGAAAAAGGAATGCTTCTCCACTGTTGGTGGGAGTGTAGACTGGAGAAGCCACTGTGAAAATCAGTATGGAGATTCCTCAACAAACTAACATTGGCAGTTTCATTCAATCCAGCTATTCCCCTACTGGTTGTTTTCCCTGAAAAATTGAAAAGGTCATGTCACTGTTATATATGTGCACCCATGTTTATAGAAGCACAATTTGTAATAGCTAAATCTTGGAAACAAAATGCCCATCAAACACAGAATGGATGAAAAAGATGTGGTATTTTTATACAATGGAATATTACTCAGCTATAAAAAGGATGATATTGAGGCCTTTATGGTTAAATGGAGGCAGTTTGAGACTATCCTCATAAGTGAAATAAACAAGACTCACATTAGTAAATATTGCATTGTCTCTCTAGTGTAAAAATAATGACAACTGAAAGATTAATAAGATCAAAAATGTGTAATAGATATTGTAAACATGAAAGGGAAGGAAAGTGCTCTAAAGGATATAACTGTATATATAAGTGTGTAAGATAGATGACCATATCACTATACTTTTATTGGACCATTGAACGAAGAGTTTGCACTGTCAGTGTTTGAGTGTCTCTCTCCTTTTAATGCTCTGATTTTATAACTTGAACAACTATTTCTAAGATGACAATATGTAATATATCAACTAGCAATTTCTTAGTGTTAATTTTTTTGAATTCTGTATTATTCTACCTTTTTTTTAATTCTGGTTTTTCTTTAAATAAATAAAAAGAGAAAAGAAAAAGATTTATTCTTAAACTTTCTATTTTGCTTCAGTATTTTACTTGCTTATTTTTGCAGTAATAGGGAACTTTTGATTAACATAGCTAAATATACTTAAGTATGCAGCAATTTTGCATAATGTATCACAATAATGTTTTTATGAATATTAAATTAACATTTGATGTTAATATAGGTTAAGATTATTTTGGCTTTTTGCATTTTCCCTAGATTTTAAAGTATTTTGTCTATTTTTAAATAGTTTTTACATCAAGAATTTATCTAGCCTTCAATCCATAAATTAATTTGAAAACAATAAATATCACAATATTTAATCTTTAATTTAGGAATATAATGTACCTTTCCATTTCTTTATGCCTTCAGTTACTCTCAGTATTATTTGTATGTTTCATATACAGTTTTTAGATATGTATCACTAAATTTAAGTGTATCTTTGGGAACTGCTGTCAGTTCATTTTCAGTTTTATTTTCCAAATGTCATTGTTGGTATGTAGAAATGAAGATAAAATAAATTCATTTGGTGCCTGCTAATTCACTGTTAATTCATGTATTATGCATAGTATATTATTTGTATATCACTTAGGATTTCTATGCACATAGTGATGTTATCTATAAAGAAAATTTTTTTTATTTTTTCCTTTCTAGTATGTCTCATATTTTTTTCTTGCCTCATCCCACTGGCTAGGACTACAAGTACAATATGGAGCAGAAGTGATGATGTGGACACTGTCTATGATATGCTCCTGAAGTCTGTATTGAAAATGTAGCCAAATCATAAGCAGTAAATGCCCAAAGAAAAACTTACAATGCTAGACAAATATGGCTACTAGGAAAAGAAAAACTGAGAACCAGTGAGCTGAACACCTTCAGAAGCTACTATGAAGTAGCCTCAAAGACTGACGCAAAAAGGTGGAGAAACATTAGAATAGCCTTTGTATGCCAAGACAACCATGGAATGCTAAACCTACTGGTTGATGCTGTCTTCATGAGGAACAGTGGGAGCTGTCCTGCTGCACTCTGCACTATGCTGTCTTTTGATGTTTTAAACACTTTCTGAGGTTATAATCTCTTTTTAAAATGTCACATTTAGAAATGCTCACCAGAGTCTATAATAGCCCACTCCACTCCTTTATGCACATATGCACCCATTCTCAGTTCAATAGCAAAGAGAGATACTGAAATGTCCATTTTTGTGTTTTTTTTTTTTGTACTGGGGATCAAACTCATGACCTAACACTTGCCAGGCAAGCGCTTATGCTGCTGAGCTAAATCCCTAGCCCCAAATGTTGTTTCTTAACATTAGGGTATAATTGCATGTTAGGATTATAGCATAATACATACAGATGTAATTCAGAGATAGGAACAGAAAATTTCAAAACTAAGGAAGGATACTCAGAATTGGAAGCAAATATCTAATCACAATAATCACTAGATTTGAGGGTTACATTCCAAAGGGAACAGTAAGAGTACCAATATAATTTAATATTAACATGGTTCATAAAAGTCCTAGAATACACATCACTGGGAATAGTGCTTTGGACACAGCAAAAAAGATTACTTAATGTTTTTTTCTTGGCTTTGGAAATACTGCATTGCCAAAGCTATAATAATAATAATAATAATAATAATAACCAAATATGAACTTTTAGTGGTCTGCTTTGCCAAGCATAACAGGAAGACACTTACGCTGTCAATCAAAGAATAAAAATAAAAAAAACTGGGATCAACTCAATCATATGCCTTAGAAGCCAACATTTTTTTTTTCTTTTAACCAGCCATGTGGTCTCTTTGGCATCTCTATCACTTTGGACTATTTGGAAAGTAATTTATTTTGAAACACTTTGGACTGATGCATGGCCTTAGTTACGTGGCTGCCTTACCCAATATGTTCTTTGGGAGTTGAATCAGCACACATAAAAAAGTCTATTAATTTGGAGTAGACGTTCTGACTCTGTCTGGTCAAGTCATGAACATAAATGATTAAGGGTGAGGTATCAAAAACAAAGGCACATAGTGGTAAAAATTTGAGGAATTGTTGCCTTAAGGCAAAGTCTTTATGGTCATTCCCTGGCAATTTATGCTTCAGCTAAAAATAGGACCTTATACATTTGTATGTGGGCTAAGGTATAGTTTGAGGGTCTGGTGAAATTTTTGGACCTACTCTCTAGTTGAAGTGTCTCTTATTTCAAGTTACAGAGTCATTAAAATTGAATGGATCTAAGAATTAAAAGATTACTGAAATAGAGTAAAATTGGGAGAATGCAATAATTTGCTCAAATAAATTGTTAAAATAAAAAGAAATCTAAAGTGGGTGACAACAGCTGGGCCATGACACCCAGAACAAAGATCTAGGAAGTAAAAGATGAGAAAATCTGCCCAAGTGAAGTTATTAGTTTTATTGGCGTGTTTTTGACACACATGGTGATCACGTTCATCATAGGGAATTTGTACCTGTACATAATATATCTTAATTTATTTTTCTCACCCTCCCTTCTCTTCAGTCTTTCTTCTCTTTCCCATTTACATAATTGTTTCCATTGTTTTCCTTCCATTCCTTTTTATATTTTCAATCTCTATTCCCTTTCCACTTCCCCCTGTCTTTTTCCCAATGCCATTTGAATATTTTCTTCCAAGTTCTCAAGGTCTGACCTCTATTTTGGTCTTTATTTACCCTTTGAGTTTCTCATACAAGAGGAACAGTGTGATACTTAAACATATGTGCTTGATTTATTTCACTTAAATTATGGTCTCAAGGTGGATCCATTTATCTAAATATGTCTCAAACTTTCCTCTTTTATGGCAGATTATCACTTTATTATATATAAAAACCATAGTGTCTTTATGCATCCATTCATTAATGGGTATATTGGTGATTTCAAAGATTTAGCTGTTATAAATTGTGCTGCTATAAACATGGATGTGCATATATCACTATGGTATAATGCTTTTAACTCTTTCAGGAACATATCTAGAAGGGGAATATCTGAGTCAGATGGAATCTCTAATTCTAGTTTTTTGAGAAATTTCCATACTGATACCTATAGTAGTTGTACAAGTGATAAAGGTTGGTAGCAATAGTGGAGAAGGGTTCCTTTTCCCCACAGTCCCTCCAGAATTTGATTATTGCTTGAATTTTTCTTTGCTATTCATACAATTCTTTTTTTATTTTTAAAAAGCAATACAGAAAAAGGGTAGAAATGATATAGAATTTTTAAAAAAGTGAGAAATCAACACTAGTTAATATCAAAATCAACACTAGTTAATAAATCAACACTAGTTAGTTAATTGGTTATATTACACATTGTTATCTTAGAAGTAGTTGTTCAAGTTACAAAGTCAAAGCATAAAAATGAACAGACAATGAAAAAATGGCAAAAAAGTTATTCTTTTTGATGAACTAACAGACTTAGTAGTATACTTACCTATCTTGCACACTTAAACACACAGTTAGTTATATGTGTATACCTACAAGTTGTTCTTTCCTTTTGAGCACTTTCTTTCTGTTTCATTATTACAATATTTATTGTACATTTTGGATCTTATTACTCTTTCAGGTTTTAATTATTATTACTTATTTTTTTACAGTAGAGAGACAATATGATATTTACAAATATGAGTCTGATTTATTTCACTTATGAGTATAGTCTCAAGTTGCCTCTATTTACTTATAAAGGCCTCAAGATAATCCTTTATTATAACTGAGTAATAGTCCATTGTATGAAAACACCAAAGTTTTTTCATCTATTCATTGGTTGATGGGAATTTTGGTTTTTTCCAAGATTTAGCTATTACAAGTTGTGCTGCTATGAACATGGGTGCACATATATCATTAAGACATGACCTTTTCAATTTTTCCAGGAAAACACCCAGGAGGGGAATGGCTGGATTGAATGGAACTTCCAATCCTAGTTTGTTGAGGAATCTCCATACTGATTTTCACAGTGGCTGCACCAGTTTACACTCCTACCAATAGTGGAGAAGTGTTCTTTTTTCCCCAAGGTCAGTCAACATTTGTTATTGGTTGATTTCTTGATGGCAGCCATTCTTTCTGTAGTGGGATGGAATCTTAATGTTTTAATTTGCATTTCTCGAATGAACAGTGATGGTGAACATTTCTTCATTTATTTATTTACCATTTGTATATCTTCATCTGAGAATTGTGTGTTCATCTCAGATGCCCATTTTTGAACTGGGTTTTTGAATTGGGGGGGGCTTGATGTTTTTCAATTCTTTACATGTTCTGGATATAAGTCTTTGTCTGAGGGACTGCTGGCTAATTTTTTTTCCCATTCTGTGGGTTTTCTTTTCACTTTGGTGAGATCCTAGTTGTTGATTCTTTGAAGTACTTCCTGTGCAGCTTGGGTTTTGTTCATGAACTCTTTGCCTACCTCTATGTCTCCAAGATTTCTACCTAATTTGTCTTTCAGTAGATTTAGTGTTTCTGTTTTAATATTTAGATCTTTGATCTATTTTGACTTAAGTTTAGTGCATAGTGATAGACATGGGTCTAGTTTCAGTCTTCAGCATGTGATGTGGAAAGCCAATTTTTCTAGCATTTATTAAAGAGGCTATCCTTATTCCAGTGAACACATTTAGCCCCTTTGTCAGATATTAGGTGGCTGAGTGTCTTTGTAGTTGTGTTTGCATCTTCTAATCTGTTGCATTGATCCTCAGGTCTATTTCTTTGCCAGTACCGTGCTGATTTTATCACTGTGGCTTTGTAGCATAGTTTCAAGACAGGAATTGAAATGCCCCCTGCATTGCCTCTGTTGCCCAGAATTGCCTTTGTTATTCTAGGTTTCTTCTGTTTCCAAATGAACTTTAGGACTGTTTTTTCTAGATCTGTAAGGTATGTTAATGATATGTTGATCAGATTGCTTCAAATTTGTACAACAGTTTTGGGAGTATGGCCATTTTCACAATATTGGTTCTTCCTAAACAAGAGCAAGGGATATCTTTCCATTTTCTAATATCCTCTTCAATCTCCTTTTTAAGAGTAGTGTAAGTTTCAGCATATAGGTCTTTTACATTTTTGGTTAGGTTGATTCCTAGGTATTTCATTTTTTTAGATGCTATTGTGAAAGGTGTTATTTCCATAATTTCTCTCTCGGTATTTTGTTTATGTACAGGAATGCTATTGATTTTTGAGTGCTGACTTTGTATCCAGCTACACAGTTGAATTTGTTAATTAACTTGAGCAGTCAATTGATGGAGTTATTAGTGTCTTCTATGTAGAGTATCACATCATCTTCAAACATTGATAATTATCTTCTTCCTTTCCTATCTTTACTCCTTTTATTTCTCTCTTTTGTCTGATTTCTCTGGCTAATGTTCCCAGAACTATATCGAATAGGTTTGGTGATAGTGGACATCCTTGTCTTGTCCCTGATTTTTAGAAAGAAAGCTCTCAGTATTTGTCCATTTGGTATAATGTTGGCTGTTGGTTTGTCATAGATGACCTTTGTCAGATTGAGGTAGATACCATCTATTTCCTGTTTCTGTAGGGTTTTTATTATGATCAAGTGTTGAACTTTATCAAAAGATTTTTCTGCATCTACTGAGATGATCATGTGATTTTTGTCTTTGGCTCTGTTGATGTGGTATATTACACTTATTGATTTGTATATTTTAAACCACCCCTACATTCCTGGGATAAATCCCACTTAATCATGATGTATAATCTTCTTGGTGATTTGCTGCACTTTATTTGCCAGCATTTTTTGAGGATCTTTGTGTCAATGTTCATTAGTCAAATCGGCCTATAGTTCTTTTTGTTTGGGTCTTTGGTTTTGGTATCAGAGTAATTCTTGCTTCCATGAATGATTTAGAGGGGATTGCTTCCCTTTCAATTTCATTGAAGAGTTTGAGGAGTATTGGCATTAAATCTTCTCTAAATTTCTTGTAGAATTCAGCTGTGAATCCCTCAGGACCTGGGCTTTTCTTTGTTGGTAAGTTTTTAATCACATTGTTAGTTTCATAGCTGATACTGAGTTATTCAAAATTGTTATTGATTCACCTCTGTTAATTCATATGTTTGTAGAAATATGTCCATTTCCTCTGTGTTTTCCACCATATGGAAGGAAAGATTTTCAAAGTCAGTGTTCATGATCTTTCAGATTTCCATGGGATCTGTAGTAATTTCTCTCTTTTCAGTCCTTATTGCATAAATTTGAGTTTTTCCTTTCTATTTCTTGATAAGGTTGGCTAGAGGTTTATCAATTTTGTTTATTCTCTCAAAAAAACAGCTCCTTGATTCATTAATTCTTTGTATTGTTTTGTTAGTCTCAATGGGATTAATTTCTGCTTTGTTCATTATAATTTCCTCTTTTATATGAGCTTTTGGTTTTACTTGCTCTTCTTTTTCTAGATGCTTAGGATGTAGCACTAATTGTTTATTTGTGCTCATTCTGTTTTCTTGTTGTGACAAGTCCCTCTTAGGACTGCTTTCTTTGAATCCTACAACTTTCAGTATGTTGTATATGCATTTACATTGAATTGTAGGTATTGCTTCATTCATTCTTTAATTTTACCTGTAATTCATTGATTGTTCAAGAAGTTGTTATTTAATTTAAATGTATTTATGCTGGTTTTGCAATTTCTTTTGCCATTAATTTCCAGTTTCAGTGCACTATGGTCAGATAATATGCGTGGGATAATTTCAATCCTTTTACATTTACTTAAGAATGTTCTATGGGCTAATATATGGTCTATTTTGGAGAATGTCCCATACACAGCTGGGAAGAATGTGTATTCTTATGTGGTTGGGTGGAACTTTCTGTAAATGTCTACTAAGTCCATTTGTTTTCAGGTTTGATTCAGTTCTGTTATTTCTTTGCCAACTTTTTGTCTAGTTGATCTGTCTCTTTGTGACAATGGGGTATTAAGGTCTCCTAGTACAATTGTGTTGTTGCTTATTTGGTTTTTCATGTCTATTAGTATTTATCTTATATAGTTGGGTACTCCTGTATTTTGTGCATGTATTTTGTTACATGATTGCTAGCTGTTCCTTTTTAATTATTCCCCTGACAAGTATTAGTGACCTTCCTTATCTCTTTTGATCATTTTTGGTTTGAAGTTCACATTGTCTGCAAACAGAATAGCTAGCCCTGCTTTTTTCTGGGTTCCTGTTGCATGGAATAATGTTTTCCATCTTTTGATTTTTAGCCTGTGAGCTTCCTTTTGAGTCAGATGTGTTTCTTGTATACAGTATAGTATTGGATCCTCTTTCTTGACCCATTCTCTCAATATATTTCTTTTAATAGATGAATTGAGACAATTTACATAGCTGGATACAACTGATATATACTGGTTCTACTTTTTCATGTTATTTTCATTCTGTTGGTTTTAAGCTTTTCTCTCTTGTTTAGTTGCTTTCCCTGTTAGGTGGTTTCTTTCTGTTTTTGTTCTGGGGATTATAGTCATTTTTAAAAATCTCTTTCTAGTATGTCGTTCAGTACTCTTTGTAGGGTTGCTTTGGTGGACATGAATTTCTTCAGTTGTTCTTTGTCATGGAAGTAACTGATTTCTCCATTACATTTCAAATAAAGTTTTGCAGGGTACATCAATGTGTCTTGAAAGTTGTTTTGTTTCAGGGCTTGAAATACCTCACTCCAAGATCATCTTAACTTGAGGGTCTGTATTGAAAAGTCTTCTGCTATTGTAATGGGCTTTCCTTGATAGGTGAGTTGTGTCTTTTCTCTGACAGCTTTTAGTATTCTGTTTTTGTGCTATATGTCTGAGATGTTAATTATTATATGTCTATGTGTAGACTTATTTTGGTTATGACTGTTTGCATTGTGTATGCCTCATTTATCTGCCTATCAGATTTTTCCCCATGTTTGGAAAATTTTCTGCTATTACTTCTGTGACTAGTTTTCTATGTTATTTGCATTGATCCCTCCATCTTCATGATTCCTATTAGTCTTACATTGTTTCTCTTTTCATCATCTTGAAGCAGTTGAATTGTCATTTCATGCTGCCTTGTTATTTTTAAAAGTTCTTTTCCTTTCATGATCACTAGTTGCAATCCTGTCCTCAAGGTCTGAAATTCTATCTTCAGCTTCAAATGGTTCCACCAGCTTTCAGCAGAATATTTTATTGCCTGAATATCTCTCTGAATTTGTTTCATGCATTCTATTTCTTTTCTATATTGTTCATTCAAGGTTTCCATCATTTTCTCATGCTTTTGTATTTTTTTATCTATTTCTTCTCTAGCTATGCTAGCAGCTCATTTATTAAGATTGTCATTTCTGTGTTTACATGAGAGATTATTTCTAATCTGATTTCCTCTATTGCCTCATAGATTTATTTCCTTATTTCACTTGCTACCTTTTCAGAGATTTCTGATGTATGACTTTTAATGTCCTCTATATCACTGTCACCTGTTCTTGCTCTTGATGGACTAGATGTTTGAGACTGCACTTTGCTTTTTCTTTTTGTCATTTTCACCTTTTGAGCTAATATTTGGTCTTTCAAACCTACTAGCTCAACTGTCCATAGTACATGTCTCAAGATCCTGCTGTGTGGTTGATGTTTGTTGAGTTGCTGGGTCCCACAGTGACGAGAAGGGCCAGTCACATAAATTCCTCCTGCAGGGCCTGTTGGGTGAGTCTTATATTCTTCCTAGGCTGACTAACCTAGGATTATTGATGTAATTTAACCCTTAGTTCCTGCTGTTACTGTGGCTTCAGGTTGTTCCAAACCACCAGTTCTACCTGGCTATAGTGTTTGCCTCAGCTGGGACCCTACTGTATCACTGGGTGTATTCTAAGCCTTTTTGATTTCCTCCAGGTTGGTGGAGGCCTTATTGGCACTCTCTTCAATCCAACTGGTGTTCTCTGCATGGAGGAATGATTCACCTACCTTATTGCCAGGCTCACCAAGTTTCTACAGCTGGAGGAGGAATTCATAATGGCTTCTGTTTACCTATTGAGGTCCTCTATTTGAGAGGAAAACTCACCACACTGTCACAATTGCACTGAGGTCCTCTGTGTGGATGAGGGGTTACTGAGTCTCCCATCAGTGCAACTAGGTTAATCCACTGCTCTCCAAGTCTGAGGGTCAAGGAAGAGGGGCAGCTGATGATGATCCATAGCTGTCCTAGGTTTTAAATGTTCTATTATCTGGTGTTAGTATAAACTTTACTGTGGTTGGAGTCTATATGCTATATTTTCTCAACATGTCAATGTGCATAGTTTTATTTCAATTCTAAGTAGTATATTGCTGGATTTTATCCTTCACTTCATTTGAACTCTTCATCTCTGTCTTTAATAGGTGATTATTGCATTTACATTTATTTTTGGAACTAAAATATGGATTTATTCTTCTCATCTTATTTGGTGTTTTTCTGTTTATCATTATTTCTTTCTATTTTTTCTGGTTTTTGTTGAATTAATATGTTCATGGGGCTGGGGACATAACTCAGTGCTATAAGTGGCTGCCTAGCAAGCACAAGGTCCTGTGTTTGATCTCTGGCACCCTCCCAAAAAGCAAAATGACAACAACAAAAAAGCTTTAATATTTTGTTTTCTTTCTTATTTGTGCTTGTTCTGACCTTTTCATTGTTTCACTATGCATCATTATCTCTAAATTTTTAATGGTAAAATTTCTTTTCATTTTAATAATAGGACACTAACATTTTAACACCACAATGAAAAGCCATCATAATTTTTAAAACCATTTTAAAGCATATAATTTAGAAATCAAATCACTAAATGTAGTTTTTAGAGTCACAATAACTTACTGGCATGCTCTATTAATTTCCATACGCACTATTGCTTCTTGTTTTCCATCCTTTCCTTATCTGTTTCCTTTACTTCCATCTTTCCTCTAATATTCTATTTTTCATTTTAATGAGAAAAAAAGATAAACAATCAATGAAATCAAGTTACAAAACAGGTTCCTAGGACAGTTATAATAGTTGACACATTGTATATTGTTGTCTTCCCAGTAGTTATTCAGAGTACAGTATATAAGCATGATATCTTGTCTAAACAATATTAGGACAAAACATTCTTTTCAAGAAACAGAGAGAAGCTAGCTGTATAGCTTTCTTAACTATCTTGTATATACATATAATTTTTTCTTTTTCCCTTTGTTCCTTTCCCCATCACATTTGTCTTTCTTTCTTTTTTTTGAACAGTTTCTTCACAATTCACAATATCTAATGTACATTTCAGATCCTATTTACTTGTTCAGTTTCTCACAGTAGTGATTTAATAAGATTTTTACACTTATGGGTCTGATTTATTTCACTTATGAGTATGGTCTCAAGTTGTATCCATTTACCTATAACATCTCCAGTTCACCCTTCTTTATAGCTAAGTAGTTCCTCATTATGTATTTTTTAAAAACTCATGTTTTTTATCCATTCTTTGGTAAATGTGTACCTGGGTTGTTTCCAAGATTTAGCCATTTCAAGATTATTCTTCTATAAACATGGGTGTACATATATTGTTGTGGTATGGTATTTTTCATTCTTCTGGGAAAATACCTTGAAAGGGAATAGCTGGGTCAAATGGGACCTCTAATCTTAGTTTTTCTGAGGAATCTCCATACTAATTTTTACAGTGGTTGTGCCAGTCTAAACTCCCACCAATAGTGGAGAAAAGTGCTTTTTTATCCACAGACTCTCATCAAGAAGAGAAAAAACACAAATTCAAGCAATTAGGAAAGGGGAGAAATCACTACTGATCCTACAGAAATTCAGGATGTCATCAATGTCTACTATGAGAACCTATGTTTGAGTAAGATGGAAAACACAGAAGATACAGACAGATTCCTAGAAAAAAATCAAATTGTCAAAAATATATTAAAAAGATGTAAAATTCTAAATAAATCAATATCATCCAATGAAATTGAAAATGTAATTAAAATTTTCTAGGAAAGAAAACCCAGTCCCTGATGGACTCTATATGAAATTCTACAAGAAATTTAGAGAAAAATTAATACCACTAATGCAGAAACTCTTTAAAGAAAATCAAAGGGAAGCAGCACTTTCAAAATCATTCCTGAAAGGAAATATTACCCTGAGTCAAAAACCAGAGAAGGATTCAACCAAGAAAAAACCTTCAGGCCAATTTCCCTAATAAACACTAATGCAAAAATTGTTAATAAGACACAGCTAAACAGAATGCAACAAATCATTAAGATGATTACATACATCATGACCAGGTAGGATTCATTCCAGGGATGTAGGAAGGGCTCAACATACACAAATCAGTACATGTAATACACCATATTAACAGAACCAAAGACAAACTACATGATCATTTCTGTAGATGCAGAAAAAGCATTTGACAAAGTCCAAAACTCATTCATGATAAAAACTCTACAGAAAATTGGAATAGATGGTCTTTACCTCAATCTTACAAAATTCATTTATGAAAAACCAACAACTAATATACTAAATTATCAAAAACTGAAATCTTTCTCTCTAAAATCAGGAACAAGACAAGGATGATCAAAATCACCACCCCTATTCAACATAGTTCTGGAAACATTAGGCAGAACAATTAGATAAGAGAAAAAAATAAATAAAGACAGGAAAGGAAGAAGTTAAATTATTGTTTACAGATGACATGATAGTCTACGTAGAACACCCAAAACACTTCAACAAGAAACTTGTAGATTTAATATCCAAATTCAGTAGTGGAGTGAAATACAAAGTCGACACTCAAAAGTCAATAACTTTCCTGTACACAAGCAACAAACTCACAGAGAAGGAAATTAGGGAAAGCCTACCCTTCATGGAAACATCCAAAAAAAGAACAAATATTAAGAATCAATATAACAAAGGATGTAAAAGATCTGTACAGTGAGGACCAGGATTTAGCTCAGCAGCGTAAGTGCCACTTTGCAAATTTGTGGTCATTAATTTAATCACCTGTACCAAAAAAATATGTACAGTGAAAATTAAAGTACCTTAATAAAGGAGATTGAAGAGGATATCAGAAAACACAATGATAACTCTTGTTTTTAGACAGGAAGAAGCAACACAGTGAAAATGGCCATACTCCCAAAACTGCTATACAGATTTAATTCAAACCCAATCAAAATACCATTGACATACCTCAAAGATGTAGAGAAAATACTCCTAAAATTCATTTGGAGCCAGAAAAGACCTGGAATAGTAAAAGCAATTCTGGCCAATAAAAGCAAGCCAGAGGACTTCACAATTCCAGACCTGAAATTATACAATGCTACTGTGATAAAAATCAACATGGTACTGGCAAAAAAAGAGAGACAAAACTGATTTGATGATCAGTGGAATGGAACAGAAGATGCAGGCACATCATCCCCAAACACACTGAACCACCTTATCTTTGACAGGAACCAAGCATATTCACTAGAAAAAAGATAGCCTCTTTAATAAATGGTACTGGAAAAATTGGCCTTCCACTTGTTGAAGACTAAAACTAGACCCATGTCTATCACCATGCACTAAAGTCAAAATCAATCGAAGATCTAAATATTAAAAGAGAAACACTAAACTTACTGGAAGACAAAGTAGGTGGAAATCTTGAAGACATAGGTATAGGCTAGAGTTCATGAACAAAACCCAAACTGCATGGGAAGTATGTAAAAATTTCAACAAATTAAATATCATCTTATTAACAAGTTTTTTCCACACCTAAAGAAATCACCAACAGAGTAAAAAGAAAACTCACAGAGTAGGAAAAAATTTTAGCCAACTATGCCTCAGACATATTTAGAACATGTAAAGAATTGAAAAAAAATCAGGGGCTCCCAAATTCAAAGACCCAGTCCAAAAATGGGCATCTGAGATGAATACATATTTCTCAAAAGAAGAAATACAAATGACAAATAAATACATCAAAAAATTTTAAATGTCATCAATCATTCAAGAAATGCAAATTAAAAGAACACTGGCATTCAATCTTACCCAAGAAAGAATGACTATTACAAGGAATCAATCCTCTAGCATTCATAGGGCCTAAGTGTAAATAAAGGCCAAAACACATGTAGCTATTTAACAACTGGATATATAGGCCACAAAATGTTTCTACCCTCCTTGACAAACATTCCTTCCTAATGACCTGGAACACCAAGTTCAAATTTAGACTTCTTGGACTCCCAGTCCAGAAAGTCATGGCTTGGGGAGAGGGAGCCTCTGGTCTTGTTTTACAGTCCACACTCATCTGTTCTCATCCTGGCTCTGTCTTACACAGCTAAGGTCTTCTCATTCAAGTTTGTGGTTCTGCCCACCTACTCTACTCCAATTCCATTACAGCAATGTCGAGCAACTATCTCTTGAGTCTAGTTGTGTGATGACTGGTGGCAATTCCCACTCATGGAATAACCAACTGGTAAAGCAGACATGTAGTTCCTGCAGACTTGTTGTTTGAAGGAAGTTCTGAGGCCCCAGGTACTTGGAAGAATGTCTAGAGAGGCAGGTTCTCAGTGAACACAAGGATTCTACCTTGAAGATAGAAGCACAGCAAAATCAGAGGCATAGAGGAGAGCTCTATATATAGTGTGAGTGTCAGGAGAACTAACTGAATCTAAAAATGATAATGACATAAAGCACACTCCTCAATTATTTCAATGAGAAACCACAAGGCAAACTATGTGTTAACCCTCTTAAATAATATTTAGGTGAATAAAAATCTGCAGTTTACAATTATTTTTGTTTAGAACGTTGAGTATATTCTTCCATCATCTCTGACATCTATGGCTCTTGATTAAAAGCTGTTTTATTTGTTTTTGCTTTTTTTTGTATCGGTACCGGGGATCGAACGCACGACTGCGCACTTGCAAGGCAGGTACTTATGTCGCTGAGCTAAATCCCCAGCTAAAAGCTGTTTTTAATGTCCCTGTCATTTTAATAGGTAGCTGGCATTTCACCACTTTTAGTTTGTTATTCATTATATAATAATATTGGTTGGTGATAGGCAACATTTCATATATATATGGATTTTTAATACCAGGAAAGACCTTAGAAGTCATTTGTGAAGGAGGTACATTAATTTTTCCCCTTGATTCTTCCCTATCCTCTGCTTCTTCCCGGGTCCAATCTGAAGACAAACTTTTACTATACTTGCTCCTGTTCTTGGTGGATGAAGCAGGTTGACTGTTTCTATCCATAAGGCTGGTTGTTTATGTACACTGGGAATATGCTATGCAGATTCCATCACGCTAGATGGAGTTAGGAAAAGATGGCCAGAAACAGAATGCTAACATTTCTATTGTAGGCATCATATATGCACTCATATCCAAGAAAGCCAAGAAAGCCTACAATAGAAATGTTAGCATTCTGTTTCTGGCCAACATGTTCAACTTTGCTTGAGTACTACCTTCAATAGACAATCCTGAGGTATGGAAAAGGTGGGGTTTAGACACCAAAACCTCCTACTGAAATTTTTTATAACATTAAATTCATTTCCTTAAATCCATAGCATTGATGACTGAAACCAAAGCCCAGAGAGGCCAAATGACTTGCAAAAGTTTACAAAATCACTTAGTAAAGTAGCAGAAAATAGAACTTAGACAAAGCTTATAACTCAGGAGTATTTCCAGATTCTATATTAAGTTTTTAGCTTCTTTAATCCATTCTCAATCTGCTGCCATCACAAAACACTATTTTCTATACAATCGTCTCTGATATAATTCTTTAAAAAAACTGCATTAATATGAAAATTCAAAGAGTTTGGAGTCAGAAGGAACTGAATTTTAATTCTGCTTCTGCCATTTATTAGTTCTGTAGGCTAAAAAACCTTAATCTCCCTGAGCCTTAATTTTGTCATGTGTAAAATAGGGATAAGAACAATTATTACTGAGTGTCTTTATAAAGTCAATCTAAAGTTTCTTAGCATAGTGTGTGGCACATGGTAGATAATAAATACACAATTATTGTTGCTAATATTAGTGTTATCTTGATACATTCATTTTTACCCTCCCATGCCTTTCATTTTCATTGAGGGAATTTTCATTGAATGTGTGTGTGTGTGTGTGTGTGTGTGTGTGTGTGTGTGTTTGTCTGTGTGTGTTTAAAGGGGCATTCTTTGGTTAGACATACATTTTACTTGTTGCTCAGGATGGTTATATACTGGAAATGAAAGACTAAGGGATGATGATCAATATTATCAAGTCATAAACGAACAGTTGAAAAATAGCTTGGAGTTATTCTAAGACATAGTCAGCGCTTGTAGCTTATTTATAACTCATTAGTCTGCTCAGACCTTGAACACGAGTCACAGGCACTGGATGCCAGGCTCGAGATCATGGAGTCCTGCTGTCTTGGGGCACAGTATTCAGATGCCACTCCTCGGGGAGCAGGTGAAGAGGCCCAGTCACTGGCCACTGCACAGTTAGCATGTCGTGGGTGTCCATTCTGACTCTCTGTGCCTGCCTGGGCTCTGCTGCCTCTCCCTTGATATTCCCATTGGAATTTTTGACTGATTTCTAGAAAGTTTGAGATGGGACTAAATTTTGAAAGTTTAAGAGATTTTGTTACTCTTCTATTTAAATAATCAGACAAAAAAGAGTCTTGAGTAGATGGGTGGTTTTCTTTATGTCAAGCCTGCCAAGTCCATCCAGTCTGATAGGACATGTCAACTAAAAAACAATCACTGACTCTCGTGATTCTTGGGAAATGTAAAGAATAAAAGGTTTTGGGATGAAGCCCACGAGATCTAAAAACCACATATGTGAAAGCTTCAGGAAACTCAACTTGAAAGATACAGTTACTGTTAAATGTCTAATCAGTATAACAACCCTGGCACTTTAAGGGAGAGATGATGAGAACCATCATTTCCTGAATGATGATAATGTAGTTTGAGATCTTTAGTTATGCGACCATAAAATCCCTGTGTTTGGTGTGTTAGTGGTGTCCTAGAGGGCACTTTGAGTAGTCATGGGAGATAATAGTGCCCATATACGAATATTGACTTTAAAACAGAGTTCTTAATCACATGTGAACATTTACTAGGTAATCAGTTTTAGCAAGTGGTTATTTTTCATACATAAACTTCAGCTTCTCATCTGAGCATTGTAGATATTTCATCTCTGCTTCACAGGATTTTGTTTCTTTGTTTTTAGGATTAGAGGAGTTCATGTGTGTAAAACATTCATCACAGCAAATGGAACTTATTAAAAATTTAGTAAATGTTAAGTTTTTTAGGTGGTGGCCAACACACACACAATTGCTAAGTGAAATTAATCAAATCTTTATTAAACACCAAGTCTCTTCGTGTCTATCCAAAGATTAAAAGAGGCAGTCCTGCTTTTGTTCTATTCTTGAGATGTTTACTGCCAATATGCCTTGTTTTTGACCACTTTGCTTCTAAGTCCAAGGCACAGATCATGTTGAGTATAAGTCCCAAAAGCGCAGAGACATTGCATGTTTTGCAATAGTGTACACCCAGGATCTTGAAGAATGTGTATACTCAACAAATCTTCATGGAGTCTATTTGTAGTAGATACTGTTCTTAGCATTTGGAATACATTAGTATGCAAAACAATAAAAATGTCTGCCCTCAGGATCTTATATTCTGAACAAAAGAAAGAAGCTACTTAATCACAGACATCAAAACTTTGCCATAATTCATTTTTTGATGCACATATAGAAAATTGCCCTGAGGAATAGAGGCAATTTGAAAGTAGTACTGTTCTTGGAAGGGTGATGCCACTTACAAGCTACCACCGCAGATGCTACAACTTGAAAAGCCACCACGCCTTCTCACAGCTTTTTTGAGAGTGACGTGTGAGCGCAGTCTAAGAAGATATCTGGTTCATTAGAGGAAATGGACTTCATAACTGACAGAGTTTAGGATTCCTGGTCCCCATCTACCAGATCATTTCATGGCTCTTCACGCTAGGAGCCAATATTGAGGGCAATCATGGAGTCCAGAAGGTCTGCCAAGTTGTTCTGAGCAGTAGGTGTGTATCCATTGTGCTTTGGGACCTGCTCTCTGCAGGGAACGTGTGCCTCCTCCATCACGAAAGCTGCCAGCATTCACAATTGGAACATAAACAGGCCAGCAGTTTCTGATTAATGCAGATTGGAACTATTCAAACAGTCACAAAAAGAGATCTTTCCCCTGAAGGAATTTACATGTGAAGAGAGACTAAGATGGGAAATAAACATTTCTATAATGATTAAAGATAATTGGCTTGAAAGGATGCCTCTGAAAGAAATGCTTTCTGGTTTTAGTTCCAATCTATTTCTGGACAAGCCTGTTTTTCATAAGATTTGTAACTGCAAACAGATACTGCCCGTTCATTGGAAACAGATGGCAAAGGACATAATTAAAGAAGTATGTACTGGCATCTCAAATAACTGCTTTCAATTACAGCATTTCAAGAGTATTAAGGGGAAATATTTTAAACAAGACCACTGCAAAAATAGATTTTGTCATTAACTTTGAAATAATATTTGACTTAAGGCTGAAATTTTCATGTGCCAGGTCTGGATTTCATAGGTTGATGCTGATTGGAGCAGGAGAAATTGAATCATTGTGGTCCTATCGTTTAGGGGGAAAAAATCTTATTTTTTTATGTTAGAAGAAAAACTATTTTTTCTCTGGTAAGATTTATATTTTATTTTGCACTTGAATTTCAGTTGCGTTTCACAGCATTGAAGAATGTGCACAGTGAACTATTTCAGTGCTGAGTCCAGCGTTATCTGTGTGAGTCTATGGGTTTAGACAGTATGTACAGGCCTGCACCTCACCATCAAGTATGTTTACACACCTTGTAGCCAAAACTGCTAAAAATACACTAAACTCATGCTGAAACAGATATGTAAAACCACAAAAGTGCATAATGTATAAATCTGACAGATTACATATGCTGGTATACTTAATTGCTTATTATAAAATTTCCTCACTATATAATTTTAATGAATATTATAATAATCATAATATAGTTATATAGAACTGACCACTTGCAAAATGCTTCCCATGCATTGTCCTACATAACATTTGTAATAATAGTTACTTCACTTAATAAAATAGTCTTTGGGTATGTACCACATGCCGGGCACTACACTAAAAGATAAAGCAATCAGTAAGACAAACATTCACTTGCCCTTTTAAAGCTTATGGTCAAATGGTGGGCAGAGACAAGTGAACAGAAAATACAGGACAGTAAGTTCTATGGATAAGTGTAGTTAAGATAACATAGAAAAACCAAAGAAGAGCACTTTACCCAATTATCTTAAGCTTAATTTTAGAAATAAAGAGTAAAGCAACCAACAACATATTTCCACACTTTTGAAGCACGTACACTTTCTATGGACCCTAAACACAGAATAAACTTGCTTTGGATTATATGTACACACACTAACACATATTATGTACTTACACATACATAGATATGGCGATACAAAGACAGAATACATGTGAGCCATACGACTTCTGATTCGCTAATCAAAGTGGTGTGGGCTTTAAACTCGAGTCATTATGTTGAGTGAGACGTGAGTACTTGCCCAGATGCCTTTCACTAAGTCTGCACACCTGGAAGACCAATGTGGGGTTCTTGTGAATAACAGGCAAGGATACAAAAATATCAGCCAGTCCACAAATCTATTTCATCTATAAGTAGTGAGTCAAAAGTTGCAATTAGATTTTGGAAATTATTTTTACTTGGGATGATTATGCCTTTAAAAATGTAAAAAAATTTTTTGAAGTTATGCTTAATGTTCAAGTTCTCCATGAAGATGTTCACATTAGTCTTATCTAATAATTAGATTTTCCTCATTTTTGATACCCTCTATTCACTCATAGTGAGGGCGTGTGTGTGTGTGTGTGTGTGTGTGTGTGTGTGTGTGTGAGTGTGTTCTGTATTTAGGGGCATGAGCAGAGATAGTACCACAGATGACAATGTACTTATTTAAAAAAATACTGTGTAGATTTGTATGCAAAGAATTAGAAATAGTGATTTCTTACTGTTTATTTTTTTCTAAAGTTCTGTATAAGTTCTACTCTTTTTCTGTCTTGCTTTTTTTCTCTTTAAATAAAATTTTAAAAAAAGAATTAGAAATAAAATGTGACATAAGCAAGAATAATGTTTTGGTAAATATGAGAGGAGAAAGCTTCTACTTTGAGACAGGAAATGGAAAGAAGAGAAATTCTGGACTCTGGTTAAGGAAAGAGTGTAGGGGGTTTAGAACCTCAAATAATTATTTTTTTAAGTGAAGGAAAAAAGTCATTTCACTAAAGAAATTTAAATTCTTCAAGTGAAGTCAGGCATTATGGAATAAGTATATGATTCCAGCACTTGGAAGGCTGAATCAGAACGATCATGGTGAGTTTGAAACCAACTTAGGCTATATTGTGACTTCAAAAGCAGCCTGAAATCCTGTTTCAAAAAACCAAACCAAAATGCTTCAAGTGAGAATATCTTCTAGTTCATGGTTGGGATTGAATGAGAGTAATAGCCTGAATGAAAGACCTCAATTCGTCACACTTTCTCATTTTCATAGCACGCCATGGCTTTGTGATGGGTAGAATGTATGCCTTTGCTTATGAGGCTTTGGGCTTGGTGCTGTGCATTGCTTTGACCCCATAAGCAAGACTGACAATGGAGTCATTCCATACTAAAGTCTCAGGAAACCTTACACACTTACTCTTGTTGCCTATTGGCTCCAGTCTTACCAAGGAGAGGTATGCCTTGGCTGGCTTTCAGGTCTCAGGACAGTGAGAGACACATGAATCTGAGCCACCCATCTGTCTGGATCATCTACAATGGGAAGCAAAGCCAAATAGCAACTTGAAGCACATCTACCCGACCCCCAGCTCAGCCAACTCATAGACCTATGAAAATAAATGACAGCTGATTAAGTGCCTGTTTTGGGTGATGTGTTAATTGTAGAAAAAACTAATTAATAATTGGGGAAGAAATGGTGGTGTGTAGAAGTAGGAAGGAAGCAGAGCTAGAGAAAGGCTTCACACTGGCTCTCTGTCCTTGATTCTCCACAGTCTATAAGCAGAGGAAGGTATTGTGCAAATGGCTGAGCTATCCAGGGGCTGGCTGCCTTCTTTGGCTTGGCAGAATTCAATTTTCCCTAGCTTGTCCAGAAACTTGCCTTTTCAAAATTCAGTTTGGGGATGGAAGGGTTATTATTTCTAGTTCACAAATATTCTAATTAACTTGAAAGTGGTCTAGCATAGGTAGATTCATTTTGGGACAGCTACGCTTCTTACAGTCTAAAATATCAGGTAAGCCTCTTGATTACAAAGCTTACTTCCAATAATTCCTTTGCCTATTTCAGTGTTTGGTAATCAGAAATTGAATAAACTGTACTAAAGAGCTAAATGTAAAAGGTTCCTGGATTACAGGGCCATGCTTTAGAATCTGGGTAACCAGTGAAAAATTCCATGGTAACTCTCAAATCACCGATGCCAGCTCATGGCCCTATTATTTCATCATGCTAAACTTTCTTCCCCTCAGTGTATTAGATTTATGGTATGATTCCTAAAGATAGATGCTGAGAGTTTAAACACTATTTCTGCTCTGTATAAATATCTCAGTTAAGGAATCTAGCCACTCACAGGGAGTGAAAGTTGATTACTTCAACCAATATACGTTGAGGATACATAATTAATGATCAAATTGTAGATTTTAACCTGTTTCTAAACCAATGATATTTTTCCTCTAAACTTGGTTTTAGAAAAATACACTTATTTTACACAGGACTATAAACTTGAATTACTGGCTAGAAAACTAAATGACAATTTCCTGTCAGACCACTTGGGTTGCATTAAAGACATATCTAGAAAAAAAATTAATTGATAATAATAATAGTAATAGGTAGAATGTTTACTGAATATTTATAATTTATAGGCTCTCTGCTAAATGCTTTGCTTGTATTTTTTTTCATTTAAGCCTCACCACAATCCTATGAGGTAGTAGCTATTATTAACCCAAAGACCCTAAGCCACTTTGCTAGTATGACATAGCTAAAATGGGAATTGGACGGTGCACATCAGAGTCCTTGGCCATTGCTTTTCAGTACTTTGCCAAGAAGTGTTAGTTGAAAGTATGATTAGGAGTATTTTATTTAAAGATAGGAATCTATTCTCTATATATTTATTTTTTCACAATTGGACATTAGCCTTAGTCTTACTCTACCCCCAGTTTCTCTTGGTAGAGCTCTCTAAAACACAACTTCCAACTGTAGAAAAGGGTAACCCTTCCGTTTTCTCACTTACTCTCTCTGTTGTAATTCCAGTCAAGGATTACCCCTTTGAAGCCTTCAAACAGAAGAAATATAAAAAATGCTGGAAATACAGAAAAATCTAATTTATGATCAAGCACTTCATAAAGAGATAGGCTAAAAATTATGAGAGCCTTTCTCATGTGAGATCCTTGTCTCTGCTTTAACAAAAATGTTGATTTAAAAATAAGTCTTATAGGTTTAATTTTGATAATTTCTGCTTTCTGAAAATAAGAAAACATTTTCCAGAAATTGCCTGAGGCCAGGAAGAGTAAATCACTATTGTAGTCATACCAAAGTTTTGAAGAATGTCTACTCCAATAGTTTTCACGGGGCAAGTTATCTATGTCCTGTTGATGTGATGATTCACAGACTGAAAAACATTTAAGACTATGAGAGATGCATTACTTTATTCTATTTAGAGAATCTTGGGAGACTTTTTCCCCTTGGCAAATGCCACAAAGGGACATTTCTCATGAAACTTTAACTGAAGGACAGGATGTAGCACAGTTAAAGATAGCCTTTGGGAACAGTTATGGGAGAAAGCATGGAGCCAGGACCAGTAATTATGAGACACCATGGAAAAAAGCAGAGGATGCATGCATATATGCACAAAAAAAAGGAAGCAGTCAAGAGATGGGAGAGATGGGGGAGGTGGGACAGAAAGAGAGGGAAAATGCGATTTTTAAATTCTGAAAATAATAATGTAAGTAGAATGATGGGGAGAGAATAAATGATGGGAAGAGAATGGTCTTAAAAATAGTTTTCATCATAGAAAAATCATAACATGCATTCACATCTGGTTTAGCAGAAAATAGAACTAACTTGGACATATCCTTAAAAATATATTGAATAATCTACAATATTATTTAAAACTATTTTAGACAGGGAGCACTGGAATTTGAATCTTGGACCTTCACTGATAATGTGGGTTACCTTGAGCATTATTTCCAAAATGGAAGTCATCAAACAATATGCCTGGAAGTGCATAGCATTTATAATAGATGCAAAAATGTCTGTTATGATAAAAAAAAAACCCTACAAGCATCCCCTACAAACCCAGCTAGGTATGATACTGCATACCTTAATCCCAAAACTCAGGAGGCTGAAGAAAGAGGACATTGTGCCTTTTAGGGCAGCCTCAATTATAGGGTGAGTTCAAGTCCAACCCGGATTACACAGAGAGAGCCTGCCCAAGCAAACAAACAAACAAACAAACAAACAAACTACCTGTATGGCCAACAAAATTTGAAATACAATGTTCACATCTCAGATTTCTAGAGGTCAGTCACTCGATTTACCTTGGGAAGGATGATAAAACATGTGTCACAGAGTTGAAAATGCATAATGTGAATCCATAATGAGCACCAACAATAGACACAGCATTTGCTTAGGAAGCGGTGCTGAGGGAATGGAGGTTATTTAGCAGGCACAGACAATAGAAGAGCAACCTTAGGGAAAACTACCAATGTCTAACATAAATTCAGGCTTCAGATAGATTTGATAAGTGACATCAAGAAAATAACACAAGTTGTGGGGGTTCAGATTTGCTTTCAAATCTTTGCTTTGTTTGTGGGGCTTAAGTATAACCTTTTTAAGCCTCGGAACCCCATCAATGGAAAGAGAACAAAAATACTTACACTACAACCTACTTTAAAGATTACAGATGATTCGTGCGAAATGCCTAATACTTAGACAATGATACACAGAAGCCATTGTTGTGAGGACTTCCTTCAAGGAAGAAACTGAACCTCATGTATCTTTGTATTTAACACAATGCCTGTCATATATTGGGTATAATAAATCTTCACTGAATAGATGAGTAAGTGAAAAGCTTGTCTAATTCTGTTGCTGTTTGCTCTAATTGCCATCAGATAGGGCTTTTGGCCAATTTGGGAAAACATTTTCCCCATAAAGGATCAAATGAACATCACCCTTGAATTCAGAGCATATTTTCAATACAACAAAACTACAACAGACAAAACTGACTGTCAGTGGTATTGGCTATTAGTGATATATTAAAATTGACTATTAGTGATATATTCAGATCTCACCTAAGCTTTGGATGTACATATGGTTTTGGACTCAATCTAGCACTCATTTTCCAGGTGTCATTATATCTGTCAAGTCACTTTGGGAAAGTTAGATACCTCTTTAATTTCCTTATACATAAATAATTACCTTAATGATTGATATGAAGATTACATGATGCAAGATAGTTAGCTATACTAACTAATCTCTGTTAATATATACAAAAGAATATTGTGCTTTTATTGTTTGTTTGATCATTTTTCGTGCCTAAATCTTGTAACCTGAACAACTGCTTCTAAGATAACAATAATAAATTAGTGTTAAGTTCTTACTATGTCTTTGAAATTCTGTGTCATTTTTACCATTTTTTTCTGTTTTGCTTTTTTAAAATTAAAAAAAAAAGATTAAGTGAGATAGTATATGTGTACTACCTGACACAGACCAGACAAAGCATGTTTTGAAAATCAGTTTAAAACATCAGAGCTCCACTTTCTTCTATTACTTTTCATTTCCAAAGGACTTTAAACTCATTGAAGAAAGAACCATGTCTTATTGAGAACCACTTTGCATTGATTTTAAAAAATAAGAGGTACCAAAGAATATTTTCCTCTTTCAATATTATAAGAGCAATGGTTCAGAAAAAGAACCATAGACCTAATATTTCTTCATTTTTATAAAGCTTTAGACAAATTGATCATTTAGGATGGTTTCATATGCAAGTAGAGGCAAATATAAATCAAAGTGATTTCAAGAGCAAGTACATTTATTGGGCCTACATGCACTTGGCCTATGTGTTTGAAGTGTGTGTCAGGATTGGCGTGTCAAGATTGGCTGACCCAATAGTTGAACGATATGATCAAGAATCTAGGTTCTTTCTGGTTTTCTGTTCTGGCAACAGTATTGGCTTCTTGTTGGATGTAATTAGTTTCTAGTGGAGAGTAGGTTACATTTCCCCATTCATATTTAGAAAGGGAAAATGAAAGTATGGCAGTCCAAGCACTAAACACACTTCCGAACAACAGAGTGTTCCCACTCTTTATCCAGCAATTGTCTTCAGTGAAATGCAATGCATTGATCGGAATAGGTTAGGGACCCTGGCAACGGATAGTATTATGACTGTAGTGTGGACTGATTCTTCATGTTTCATTGCTTTTTCACAGGAGTGCAAATGAAGTGTTGAAAGTGTGATAAGTCTGTCACTATGTCTCTAGTGAAAATAATAATGTTCATTAAAAAAGATTTAGACGACTAAGCTAGATGATATGGTTGAATCAATAAGTAGCTGATAAAATATCAGCATAGTTAACAAATTAGAAGTGATATATTGCACACTGCAGGACTGTTCTCTTGATTTACCCTGCCCCCTAGATATGGTTAGGTGCACTCTCACTCTCCTCTTGTACAAAAGTATGTGTCATTTCATGTTCATATATTGTATAAATTAAATATTTTATTTTTACTGCTTTATATTTGTAACACAGAATCATGAGATTAATTTTGATATAACGGAACATGTGGATAACTGATTTTGATTAGTTTCATCCCCGTTCCCGTCTTCCTTCTTTTCTCCCTTCCCCTTATCCCTTCCTTTATTATCTCTAAAAGTCTACTTTTTAGTTTCCTGTTATCTATTTTCAATTTTGTTTATTTATTTTTAGATTGCATCTTAAAAGAAAACAGGTAACAACAAACTTTCTGAGGCTGGCTTATTTCATTTCACATAACATTCTCCAGCCCTATCCATCTTCCTGCAAATGTCAGAATAACACTCCATTCTATGAGTAGACTACATTTTCTTTATCCATTCCCCCACTGATGTGCATCTCGGTTGTTACTATAGTTTAGCAGTTGTGGATTGCACCACTATAAACACAGGTGTACATGAATTAGTAGAGTACACTGTCTTTAATTCTTTTGGGAATATGCCAAGGCATAGTATAGTGGTATCAAATGGTATATATATGTACTTTTTGGTGTTTTGAGAAGGCATACTGATTTCCATAATGGTTATACTAGTTACAGTCTCACCAATGTTGTAAGAGAGTTACATTTGCCCAGCACTCTCATCAAAATTCATTGCTTTTTGTATTCATGATGATAGCCATTCTGACTGGGATGAGAAAGAATATAGGTTTGATTTACATTTCCCTAATAGCTAAAGACATTGAATATTTTGTCATATACTTATTGCCCATTTGTGCTTCTTCTTTTGAATATTCTCTGCTCCATTCATTTGTCTGTTTGTCAGTTAGGCTTTTTATTTATTCAGTGTTTTTGAGTCTTTACATATTCTAGATACTAATCTTCTATCAGAAGAGTAGCTGCTAGAAATTTTTCCCACTCTATAGGTTGTTATTTCATTCTGCTTATTGTTTCCTTTACTGTGTAGAAGCTTTCCAAGAATTGCATATTTTCTACGACTATCTTATAAACCAACTATAATGCTGTTCACACCAGGAGCTGTGTCTTACCCATCTTGATAGCCTCAACATATAGTGTAGATCCTGACATTTTCTAGTAAAGAGTTCAATTTTAAAATATTACTTAATGAATAATCAGTGGATGTAAACTGCAGAAAGGGAGATTTCAAATGTTCACATGGGTGAAAAGAAAACTTCCTAACAAAGAATATATTACAGTCTTCAATCACTTAGTTATAAAAAAGTAGGTTGCACTAGAAGATAGTCAATGGTCCATTGAATCCTGAAATTCAATGGTGATCACAGTGTATACTTCATGACAGTGGCCCAGATGTCTCCCATGTAGAACTCAAGACATTTGTGAGATGGGAAGGGACAAAAGCCAGTTAAATGGCTCGTCAGAAGGTGGACTTTCTACCCAGGACTATGGTCTGTACAGGGGAACGATGTTACGTTTTCCTCATCAGTTTTGATGACTAGTCCATGCTGGTTCTGATCTGGCATGAACTTGGCATTGTCTGTCTGTTTATGGATCAGATGGCAAGACAACAAAAAATAAAACTGAAGGAAATTTCATGAGGCAATATAGTACTAAGGGTGAGGGATAAATTTCTTATCAGTTTAAGCAACCTGTAGCTCAAGTGATCCTTAAGAATGAGAATAGATAAAACCAGAGGTCAACATGGCAGGCATTCAGCATTTACCTAGTGCTCAGCACTGGGCATCTCTGTAACTACGGAGATAACACATACTTGGAAATAAGATCTGACCTACAATAAAATGTAAACTTTAATTGAAAAATTGAAACACACACACACACACACACACACACACACACACACACACACAATGAAGCAAAACCCAGATCAGCAAAGGGAGTGACTAGAGAATATTACATCCAGAAATGTACTATGCAGAATATCCTTTCACTTATCCTCTTAACCTGTAGTAACTTGTCCATTTTTCTTGCATCCAATATTGTTACCCTGTAAACTGATTTTCTTAATTTCTTTGACTCTCTTAAATATCCCATGCAACCAGAGCTTGCTGATTTTTGGGTTGACGGTCTTACCATCATTTCATAGGTATAAAAGTTGTAAATCACTGGAACACTCAGACATGGATGCTGTTAACATAGTGGAGAGAAAGAGAGAGAGAGAAGAAAGAGAGATAGTTTTACAAATTCACAAGGGTTTTTACTTGCTATTCATAGAAATATATATATATATATATATGTAAATGCACATAAAAAGGCATCTGAAATGTTTTATACAATCAGGTTTACTGGGAAAAGGTGACATTGAAACATATTTTATTCTATGCACTTCTGTGTCATTATTTTAAACAACAAAGTACTTAGGTGAATTACTAAAAATTTATAAAGAATTAAATAAAATCTCTCCTACCAGGTGAGTTACCCACAAAACATACCTGACATCGTGTTGAATGTCTAGCACAAATACTTGAAGTCATTTGGAAAGAGGAAAGATTTACTTCGGCTCATAGTTTCAGAGCCTCCAGTCCACGGTCATTGACCCCACTGCGTGGCAGCCTGTGGTGATATCATCGCAGGTACATGAAGAACAGAGAGCTGGAGGGCAGAACAGAAAGTGAGAGAAGAGCAAGGAGCCAGGGTCCCAGTCTAACCAACTATTAAAAGTGTGTGCCGATTACCTACCTTCTTTTCCCTGTACTCCATCTCTTACACGATCCACTTTCTCTCAGTCCTGCCACAAGCTGGTGTCTAAGCTTTTAATACATAGCCCCTTGGGGATATTTAAATTCCAAGCCACAGCATGTTTTGAATATGATTCAAGGCCATAACTTTATCCTTAGGATCATGCAAGAAATGACAGTGTTTTATCTTAATGCCTTTTTTTCAGGGAAGAAAAAACTCAGAAAAATTAGAAAGAAAAGTCTTGCTTTTCTAATAGAGCCTCTATATACCAAACAACCAAAACAGCAAATAATAAATAAGTGTGCTACATGTTAGGGAGGGCATTATTCTCCAGGGCTTCTCCGATGAAGGAGTTGTGTGTAGAAAAAGCAGAAATGACTGTAAGTGAAAACACAAGAATTGTGGCCCTTTTTCTGCTATAATCTAGGTCTGTGAACATGTAAGAGTCATAAAAATCTCTCTTGGCTTTGTTTTTCTATTTTCTAGAGTGCTTAATTTTAGAATGTTTAAAAATTGATGTTTCTTAGCTTTTTTACTTGCCAAGTAAGGACAATAAAAGAGAAAACCAAATAAACAAGCAGCAAAACCAAAAGCTGTCATCAAATTCAATGATAATTTCACTAATGAAAGAGCATTTTTGCTTTTAAAAAGTAAGGATACAATGTCATATTTTTACAAATAAAACTCTTAAAAACTTAGCTTTGTATTGAAAATCTCAAAATTTGTGTTTATCTCTTTCCTCCATAGGCCAGTATAAATTTTGCCAAGGGGTTCATTTGGGAACTTCAAAATTGCATTTCTGTCCTATGATGTCCCACTGGCATGCTGAGACATTGTTCATGACCTTGGACAGTGCATTGCCCATCGAATGGCATGTAGGGACACAAAAGAGGTCAGCAGAGACCATACTGCAGACCATGGCAGTAGGATCAGTAATGATGGAATGCTTCAAATTCATTACTGAACAACTTTGTGCTACATCTTTTTCCAGGTGTTGAAGTTCCACAGGGAACAAAATAAACACAAAACCTGACTTCAGGGGAGGAGTTTCACATGGTTGACTAGAGGAGCAGTCAGGCCAGACGTACTCAGAAAAGATTTACTGAAACTACAAGTACGCTGAAACAAGGAGAGGCACTCATACCCAGAAACAGCAAAATAACCTACAGACAATATGTGTAGATCAAACCAAATATCTGGATCACTAAAAAGGAAAGCAGTGGCTCCATAGTGGTCTACATCACCTCTTTCCCTGCTTCTGGGAAGCAGCCATGGTGAGACCATCCCTGAGTCTGAGGGGATGAGCCAGCACTGCCAAGGCTAGACTCCTTGGATTGCCTCAGTTTACACTGGCCCTGTCTCCCCCTCACTACACTGAACAAGGGAACACTGCACCTCTCTGGTGCTCAGTGTGGGGGAGGAAGCTGCCCTTCACTCTAGGCAGAGGGAAGAGAAATAAGGCAAAGGAATCAGAGACCCGGCTCAGGTTACATAGCTGGAGACAGAGAGGAGGGAACAAGATCAATCAATTTTTCCAGAGTGAACTCTTGTTGTTTCCATAAAGATTTAAAAAAAGTCTGTACTATCTGGGGCAGGACTCAAGAGTCCCTAAGTCAGTCCTAGGGACCAATCAGATTCTGCTGGCTGGAATGGGAAATCTTAAAGCAGATTCAGTTTTTTTTTTTGTACCGGGGATGAAACTCACAACCTTGTGCTTTGCCACGCAGGCGCTATGCCATTGAGCTATATCTCCGGTCCTAAAACAGATCCAGTTTAACACACAAAAATCAATAGTGTTTCTGTAGGCCAGTAATGAACACACTATGAAACACATTATGAAATTCAATTTCTGAAAAAAAATTGAACAGTTTAATTCCATTTTACTCAGTTATTCTGCTTATAGTCGTCTCCCCCAAAGAGGTAAAGACATCGTATTACATGTATAGCAATGTTTATAGTAGCACAATTCATAACAGTTAAATCTTGGAAGCTACCCTATGCCCATCAACAGATGAATGGATAAAGAAAATATGATATCCATGTATCTACTTATCTATAAAGAAGGATAAATTTAACATTTGTAGGAAAATGGCTGTGCCTTAAAAACATGATTTTAAGTGAAATAAATTGACATATCTTTAGCTTTAATATCATACCATTTCTTTCATAGGAGAAACCCAAGGTACAAATAAAAAGCAAAATAAAAACTGATGAAAGAATAATAATCATTGTGTACCATAATCTTAAAAGAATGGTCAAAATGTTAGAGACAGGTCATAGACAAAAAGCTTCTGTCTTACATAAAAGAAACAAACAGATAATAGCATGAAACTGTATTAACTAGTTATTCCCTAATTATATTGCCTTGAAACTTTATTTTTTCTTAGAAGAGTTCTTTTTAATAATTTACTAATATTTACATGATAAAAAAGATTCTAAATAAGGTTATTCTATTACCAGATGTGTACACTAAGAAATGTGTTATTTAGAGTAACCTAAAGGGACCAAGGATTTAGCTCAGTGCAAGCCTGGCAATGGCAAGGTTGTGAGTTCGATCCCTGTTACCACAAATACAAACAACAAAAACACACACAAAAAATCTTAGAGTAACCTAAAGAAATAGAATAACCACTGGGGGGAAAAAAGAAAGAAAAACTGATAAAAGGAAGAAGGGAGATAGTTATTTTGCAAATAAGAAGGGGACCAAGGATGGAGGAGGGTGTGAGGGTAAGGGTAGGGGTGAAAAAGGATTTAAGATGTGTCATGTACAGGTACCAACTGCTCAGAATCAGTGCAATCATTATATGTCGCAAACATGACTGAAAAAGTAATAATAATGGAAATGAGTGAAGGTGATCTAGACATGGAAGGAAAGAAGAAGGAACTCATCCATATGTGAACCCTAAAAAGGTTGGCTTCATGGAAGTAGAAAATAGAATTGTGGCTATCATAAGTGCTGGTGTTCTGTTGTACATTGCAGTGACTATGGTAGACAATAATGTACTGTATATTTCAAAAATAACTAGAAGAAAGGAGCTTGAATCTTCTTTTTTCTTTTTTTTATTTTAAAGAGAATAAAACAAAAGAGGGCAGAATAGAGCAGATCAGAAGAGGACAACATAGGCAACACAGTACTTTTTACATTAAAACAACCAGACATTAACAGTAGCTATCACAATATCTCTTTCTCTGCTATAGTTGAGCATAGTTTCAAATACCATAATATCAAACATAACAAAATAGTATAAAACCATTCAAAGAGTGAAAGAATTTCAGGGCTTTCTGAACCGAATAACAGAAAATGATCAATGGGTACTATAATATCTCATTTTTGACAAAAAATTTTGTTTACACTATCACACATATTCAAATCCCAACAAGACACAATATGATAGATAGAACCAATGGTAGTAGAAGAATAGAAGCACGGTAGGCCTTCTAAGAAGGATGATATTAAATCAGCAATAGCTGTCATAATGTTTTGTTTTCTTCAAAACAGCTGTTAATACCATCACGCAAGATATAGTCAAACAAAACAGAATAAAACCATTCCAACTGATGAACGAAAACATCGAAAGGCTTCAAAGCCATGAGATGGGGACTCATGCTTACCATAAAATCCTATATACTCTCATCAACTTGCATACCAGGGAGACTATATGGTATCTACACATGTGAGTCTGGTCTATCTCGCTTATGAGTCTTCTCACCTCAAAGAAATGATAAATGTTCAAGGCGATAGATATGCTAATTAGTTAATTTGGTCGGGAAACCAGGTACACATGTATCAAAACACATTGTTCCCTAAAATATGTACAATTACTATGTGTTTGTTAAAAGTAAAATTTTGTTCTTTTTAACTCATACATATAACACCCACAATGAAAGGAGCATTGCATATTGCAAATGTATACTAATAAATAGCAAAGAAAAGGTGTTGCTGATACAGTGGGGAGCCCAGCTACCTTCTAACTAACATCAAGTGAAGCTGAAAAAAATAATAGATCTTTAAAAAAAATATCTCTCCTAGTTAAGTGAGATGGCTATATTTGCCTTCAGAAGTCCCGAAAAAGCATAATAACTATACAAGGCATGAAGGAGCAATAGAGCAAATTGCAAGAGAGAGCATGCAATCCTTGCTAGAGTTTGGAAAGGAAAAAAGTAAGTTTTGAAAAACAGACTTGCAAATGTTATGACTAAGAGTGACCTTTCATTTGCTGGACTAGGTAGGATGTTTCCTGAAAGCGGAGACCATCTGTATTTTTCTTTCTTTCTCATTCTGCAACTCAACACTTTGCATTAATTAGGACAAGTCATAAGTAAATCTTTTTCTCATAAACCATTAAAAATTGCCTTTTTTTACCCAACAGGTGGCATCGTTGTTTTACAAATGGCTTTGGAACCAACAGTGACTAGGAAGTCACTACTGGTTTTGGCTTTTGTTGATGGTGCTTTTATTTTGTTTTTAGTTTCATGTATTTATCACAGAATCAGCAAGACACAAGGAGTACCAAATATTCAGTTTATTTTTGAGAAGACTTATATCACTGATAAGTCAATTCAATTACCAATCATTGCATTACTAAAAAAGAAACATTTAACTCCCAATTTGGTTTCTCTGGATTATCTGCAACGGAATTCTTTGCTTCCCTTTCATTGCTGTCAGTGACCAGTCTGACCAAAATTCTCTTAACTACTTGAACTTACAAATTAACTAAATCACATGTGCATCGAGACAGTATTATTTACAGAATCTGGGTCTGATATCCATATAAGATATGATCAGAAATATGATGAGTGCTACTGCTAAGTATCATCCAACAGAAAGGCAGGCCTGTAAAAATATTATGGTATTGCCTCATCTACCATATTTATTAAATATGGCATCATATGACTTATGACTCTTCCCCAAATTCAAAAGAACTATGAAAGGTAAATATTTTGAATAGATTTAGGACATTGAGACAGCTTAATAGTGCAGCTAAAGACACTCATTGAAGAGGACTTCCAGAACTGCTTTGACAAGTAGAAAGAAAAATGAGTAAGTGTGTTTCAAGAAAGGACAAATATCTGTAGGGGATTAATGGTAAGGTTTTTTGTATTGCAGAAAATTTTTATTTAAATACCCACTGTATTTTTAATCAGACCTTATATAAGCAATGGAACATTATTTGAGCATGAAAAATAAAATACTGACATTAAAAAGATAAATGAATCTGGAGAGCATTGTTAAATGAAATATTCCAGGCATAGAAAGGCAAGTGCCACATTATCTCAGTCACATGTGAACTGAGGATGAAATGGATCACAAGGAGTAAAGGGAGATGGAGAAAGGACAGTCAACAGGACAAAATTGTAGTAAGATGAGAGGAAAAGATTTTCGTCTTTGGTTGTACAATGCGATGTCTATAGTTGACATACGGTATATCTCAACATAATTACTAGAAAGGGTTTTGAAACTTCTTATCGCAAAGAAATGATAAATGTTTGAAATTTTTGAGGTAGTGGATATGGTAAATACTATGATTTGATTATACAATAATTACACAATTCATCCAGGAATTTAAGGGTCATGTTGTACCCATAAGTATGTACAAGTATTAAGTCAATTAAAAAGAAAATAAAATGACCGAAAATAACACTAAAAGTAACATTTAGTGAGAATTTTCTGTGTGGTAGACTCCTCTGAGCATTTGTGTGAATCTTACAGAAATTCTAGGGAGTAGACAAAATGAGGACGCAAATCGCAGACAGGAGAGCGATCACATAAGGACAGAGAGGGGACTTGAACCAAGCCAATATGGGGACAATAACAATTGATACCCACTAAGCACTCACCAAGAAAGTGTTCAGACCCTTAGTGTACAATATGGTAATTGAGCATCTTGGTAACTTTGAACTAGGCTCTAACCATCCTTCTTACATTACTTTTATTTCTATAGAGTTTGTCTTTCCTAACAAAATCCTAACACGTCTTTCAACTTCTTGAAAATAGACAGGAGGATTGTGAAAACATGAATTAATTTAACATCCAATTACAAAGCTCTAGTAATTTACTAAGTATCATGAAAGTGTATGACTTTTCCCAGAAGGTACATCAGTTACATTCTATACTGCATTTTACTAAAAGTTAAAAATATACGTATGTTCAGCTGTAGGAAATATGAACAAATTACTAATTGGGATTTCTGAATTTTGTTTATTTTGATTTACCAATAAACATAAAGGCTTTAAAAGGAAAAAAAACCCACTTATCTAAAATAGGGAACTAGTACACACACTCACATCCCCCACACAATAATCAAAAGACAGGTGATACTTATTTTGTCCTTAAAAATAAAAAAGTAATAAATTTCAATAATCCACAACATTTTCTTGGCCAAAAGCAATCACAGAAAATTTTAGTGCAGAACTGAGGAGAGTGGGAAATTTCTAAGGGTGACAGGCTTTTGAGTAAAAAGCAAAAAATAAGTGAGAAATTTGGGCATGGTATAGTTTCTAACCACGGCATGGGTTAGCAAGAATAGGAAAATATAATGATCGTATTTAGAAACTCACTAATACCCTTTGACAGCTCATTTCATAAACTTACAAGTATTTTTCCCTCATTGTTGAGGAATGGGATATTCTGGTTAATACTTGCCATGGTACTTATTAATTCAATACAGCTGAGTTTTAGGATTCCTAATTAGGCATCTGGCCACTTTAAATGGAGTCTGCAAAGATTTTATTTTTTAAGGGAAATGACTAAAGTGTTGTAAATATATATTTTAAATTTTGCTAAAATACTGGAAGAAATATTAATGCTTACCTTATAGTAAATTTGACCTGTAATAAATTGCTAGAATTCTGTTGTTTGTCTGGTATTAAAATAATACCTAAATATTTTCCCAAACTTCAAACCCAGGCTCAAATAATGAAATGTTTTCTTAAAATTTTCAAATTTATTTTCTTATTTACATTCATTTTTGTTCTTTTAAAAATACACAAAAAGAACAAAATTTTGACATGATTTTAGACTCACACAGAGAGGAAAATATGTGGCTTCTTAGATTGCTTAAAATCTGTTTCATATGTATTTAATAAGTATTTCCATAGGTTCAATTATTCCATTTCCTAATCAGAAGGGATAAAACATATAGTTATCAGGGTGTAAAGTATATATAACTTTGCCTTGATAGCTTTCTATTTTTTCTGTCTTTTGTGTAAACTCTAAAAATAAATCTAGTTTTGCTTCCTACTAGTAGGATTATTCTCTAGAAGTTTCAATATACTTCTTAAGCATATATATATATATATATATATATATATATATATATATATATATATATATATATACTTGGTACTGGGAACTGAACTCAGAACCTTGCACTTGTGAGGCAGTTGCTGTGTCACTGAGCTATAGCACCTTCCCTTAATTGTGTATTCTTGAGGCAAGGTAGGATGAGAAGGGAGATTTCGAGAGTGTATTTCAAAACAGCTATCAGAAAAATTATACAAAAGGTGTGAGTGGGAGAAAATATTGTTTACCCACTTTTTGAAAGGCACTTAAATAATTTGTGTAGAAGAGCCTTTACAAAAATGTATGTTCTTTGACTGTGTAATTTGACCTTGAGTCTATCTTAAGGAAACAAAATGGATATTTGTACAGGATGTATGCATAGGATTGTCATCACAGTGTTGTTTATAGTAATTAAGAATTCAAAACAACAGTATTACCATTAAGAGGGGATGAACCAAATAAACCATATTTGTTCACACAGCAGGGTACTATATAACCATTCAAGAGAAGATATTCATTAACTTGAATGATGATAACAAAAAGGAAATTATAGATGCCTTTTGTAGAAAAAAAGTAAATTTAGGTATATGTATATATATGATAGAAATAAAAGACTGTATAATTAAACTTTAAAGTTTTTAGAGAGTATTTCATATTATATTATTTTCTTCATAATTATTTACTATATTTTCTGAATGTATAGAATATATATCTGTAGATACATGTACACATGGAAAAATGAGGTTATTTTCATTTTGTATGTACACACACATACAGACCCACTGCAAGAAAAAGCAAACCAAAGAGCCTCTTGAGATAATGATTGTACGATGATTTCTGAACTTTTCAATCAATACTTCTAATTTAATAAATATTTTAAAGGCCTCTGTAAATCACTACACTCCAGACTACCTTTGATTCTTTCTTCACCTCTTCAATATTGGTCCACCTCTCATCTTTTCCCCTTCTCACTCCCCCCTCCTCTGTTTTTACATTTCCTTGATTTTTCTCATCCTCTTTCTATCTTTCTTCTCCTCTCCTTGCCCTCCCAACCACCCTGTTTTGCTTCAGATCACCTGGTCCTGCCTTTCTTCAAAAGAAAATATGTGTGATTTTCTGCCATACATAACTAACCTCTGAAAGATTATTCTACTTAACCTCTCTTTGTTCTTACATCTCATAGGAAATTCATCTGGCAAAGCCATTAATGGACCCCTAATTGAAAACCCTAAAGCCCTATGTTTTGAATGCCAGTGGCTATCAACTCCTTGGGTTTGTGGCCTTCCTCTCCACTGGGAGCCAGTAACCACTGGGAGGTCTTAGGAAGTCTTTTAGCTACTGGAGATGGTGGCTCTTGCATTTCTCTACTGCTCCCTGTCATTCTCTGCTGCTTCTTGTCCTCCGTGTAACCAGCCCTGGCTGCTGACTCTTTTTGGAACCTACAGTCTTTAGTGTTATCAGCTCTAGTTCTGGCCTCTTTTAGTAGTGCCAGGGGCCTGCAGTGTGACCAGCTCTTAGGGTGCCAACTCAGCATGCTCTACCCAACATAGAAATCACAAATAAACAAAAACTATGCCATCAAAAAGCTTTATTAGGACTTATACTGTAGCATAAAGAGGAATAGCACATGGGCTGAACTCACTAAGGGTATTGTGAGTTTACGTATAAGGAAAAAAAGGTGGGCTTGCCCATGTGAAATGTTCGGACTTTGTGAAAGTCCATAGGTAGGTAAGGGCTCCTCTTAAATCTAAGCGGAGAAGACTGCAGAGGGGTGAGTCATTCAGAGAGGCTGCAAAGGAAGGAATCCAGGATGGGTCCACAATGGAGCCCTGGTGCTGCCAAAGCAAATAGCTCTCACAGTAGCTACAAAGTAACTGATGCAGTAGGGCTGGCTGCAAGGAATTTGAGGCAGCTCTGAAAAAATAAAAGGGACCACAAGTGTCCGGCAAGTGTCAGGACCTTCTCTCTTGCCTCTCTTGTCAATATTGTGGCAATGAATCTAATAACCAAAATGGCTACTTATTGACCAAGACGGCAGCACACAGAGCATAGATTTGCTAGACAAAAGGATGCTACACATTGGGGTGGAGAAGATTGGTGTGAGATTTCATCACACCAATCTGAATGGTGCATGATTTAAAATGGATCTTTGCCTCTGTGCCCGGCTCTCTGATAGGCACTATGAGGAGTTTTCTATTTAATTTTTTCTGACTGTGGCTGACTATAGATAACTGAAGACCTGAAGACTGAAGACCTTTGCTCCTGAACTTTCCTAATGGAAATCAAAACTGAGGACAACAGGGGGACTGCTGTATTCTTATTTCCCCCTTTCTCACATTTCCCCTTGCAATTCCACTTAGTTACACGTATTCAGTTATGCAGGACATCTACTCCAATAAACAACAAATGTATACCAAGCCTTACTTTCATTCCAGCATACCAGTTGCACATTTAGAACTGGTCTTTTGATCACTTTAATCTGGGCATTCTCCGAATCTCGCATTAGTCTCTAAACTTCTGTAATCATCTTCTGTTTCCCAGCATGTGTTCTTCATATTGCCATCTTCTCAGGTCTCTTTGAAAATTTCTCTTGCCCCTCAGCCTGCAAGGCCAAAAGAAGTATGCCTGGGAGGTAGACTTTTTCGTCTCTCAAGCACCAGCCTCAGCAGCCCATGCTTTCTGTTACTACCCTAATTCGGTCACTTCCTGCTTTTCTGTAGTTTCTGGAACAGTCTCCAAACTTGTCTTTGGTCCCTTATTTCTCCTGGTTTTTTTTCTCTTATGACAATCTTTTTCCTCATGCCCAACTATAACAATAAAATCTTTTGGCTGAATTATGTTTAAATGGTTTCCTGTTGTTTGGAGGATAATGCTCAAGCCTCTTTTCCAGCCTTCCTCTTCAAGGTGCCATGTGGCTTTGACTTGGCATTTTACCCTATGTGCTAGTATTTCCCCTACTGTTCTAATCATACATTCCCAACCAGTGAGGTCAGGTGCTTTCTTCTTTGCACCCTGAGATTCCTTCCCACACATTTACTGCTGAATGAGATGTAGTACAAAGGTCTCCTGAACTTCCTAATAGAATGTATCTTGCTTATCTATGGACATGCACACTGCCTTCCTTGATCCCCACTGAGGGAACTATTCTTTCTCTTCCCTGTTATAAGTATGCCCCTTGTTATGTGCTGGCTTGCTGAGGAGTACATATGTATATTTGATTCATCATTCTATTCCTCACAGTGCCTAGCGGAGGGTTGAAAGTAACTGTACATTTATTTATTTAATGAAAGCCACATGAAAGAAAAATGCAGGTTAGTTAGAAATACAGATATTAGACATGGGTCATTCTTTAGCATTTCTATTACAACATTGTTAAATTGTTTTCATGCGTTAGTTATTGCTGAACCCGCTTGTCTCCCCTTTGCTACAACTCTCTTTATAACAGTCATTTTTGTCACCATTGTTGAAGAATTCATTTTTTGTGTGTGGCGTAGAGAGCACAGGATATTTTTCAGAAGCTAGATAAAAGCACAACTTCAAAAACAGCATTACCATATTGATGAATGAACATACATATGCGTCTAGTTGCCTTTTGCAAACACACTCAGGTGGAAAGCTGAGAGCCATTGGGGACTTTGCCCAGGGTACTGCTGTTCAATTCAGGTTGTATAATGAAATTGACGCAAGGATACATTCTCTTGTTACATTCTCTTTTAATCTCAAATTCATACAGTTTCACATTACAGAGAAAGAAAAGCTCTATAGTATGATCCAGCTGTTTAAAAATGAAAAACAAATTTAGTAGGCCTAGGCTTAATAGTAAATTGGCCCTTTATTTTAATAAAAGTAGAAATTTAAAGCTAAGACAATTTTGGGTATTTTCAGCTAATGTTTTCATTATGATGTTAGAAAAGTGAAATTTGAAAGTATAAGTCATTGGTTAAGGGCATTTGGTTCATTAAAATAACAGCAAGAACCAGGTTTCTGACTCCCTATTTAGTGCTACTCACAGAATTTCAAGAGACTTCGGAGCAAAAATGTTGCCTGAAATTGGTTTCTTCCATTTCTTCTTTTAACCACAACAATAGTAGTGATGATGATGATGACAATAATAATACCTTTTCTTCATATATTCTAGGCATTGAAATATGTACCTTATACACATGACCATTTCATTGGTCCTCTTATAACTGTTTGCCGAGCTAGTATTAGTTCCATGCTGGAAGATTATCATGTTGTGTAAAAGTTCACCATGGAAGTTTACCATGCTGGGTGTCACATAACCAGCAGTTTCTACCATGAGGAGTTTACAAGGAGAAAGACAACATAAAGGTAAGTCTACCTCTTCTTTACGATTTTCTTAAAAAGTTTCTGGTCCATTGGAATCTGATTATACTTTAGTTATAGTCTACTGTGGGGGAGGACAAGATAAAGGATAGATCTTTCCACCACCACACCTGTTTACTCTTATTCTTTGTGGCATATTTCAGGAGTCTCACATGTTCTGTACAATAATCGCCCTTGATCCTAGAGGCATCTGCAGCAGAATCTTTTATTCTTTCTTGCTTGTTCTTGGTGTTTACCATTCAGTCCTTACCGACACCTCTCTAACCTATCACAATTTAGCCATGTTGGGGAATATATTCATCACTAGAGCCTGGAACTAATGCAGTCAGAGGGACTGACAGCACATCATGCCTTCAGAAGAGAGTTGGAGTGGCAAGTAATTGGAAGGGATTCAATGTCAGGCTGAGTGTCTGATAGTTTGGAGTTGGTTCTTTTCCTCCACACTATTATACAGTTTATGGGATTCCATTCAGACCTTTTTTCTCCATGATGCTGAAGCAAAAGCAATTGTATGCTTTCTCAGTTCATTGTCAGCAGAATCTGGCCTGGTATATTGACTGTGATCCAGCAGCACGCCAGTGTGGGCCCAGTTTGACTCTCCACAGAATTCTACTCATAGAATGTTGATGTCATGAAGAACACATGTCAGCAATTTCAAAAATTGTCCCATGACATTTAAATCATCCAAGACAAGCCTGCTTTTCCAGCACTACAATTCCTACCTTGGCATCCATCTCTGATCCTCCACTTACCCTGCAGTGGAAGAGTGACATGGTTTTGGTGAAGCCGTCATGGTAGCAATTCTAGCCACTGTCTTAATGAGTTGCCTACTTTAGCTTTGAATCTCACTCAATTTTTCAAAATCTCAATTTTTAGAAGGTTAACACTAATAGTGCCCACCTTGTAGAGATTTTGTGAAGATTAAATTGGATAATATAGTGCTAATTACAGTACATGTGTTGCAGTCACTTCATAATAAACAAATACAAATACTATTCTATTATGATTTCATTATCCAGTTGATAACTGAGACTGTACACAAAGTCTCAATGCTCTCCTGGCGTATTTCTTGCTGAATCTTGTCCTGTAATTTTTATACAACTGAGTTTAACAATAAAGCTTTGGTTCATACTCACTACAAACATATAGGCATTAAAACAAGGGTAGATAGAGATATTTAGTCATCTTTTCATCTGGCCTTTTACATATGGACAGGTGAGAAGCCAGATACAAGGAAACAGTTAAAATGGTTGTAGTGTATGTCCCCACTTACACACCAAGACTGTTCTTTAGGAATGCTGTGTTGGCCAGAAGACTAGCATTTCTCCTGTAATAGAGCTTGGAAACAAACAGATAATACTCTTTATGTGATAACATGAAGAGTAATGATTAGAAATACAGTGGTACCTTGGTACTGGTTGTTGGGTGGTTCTAGCAGGCATGTCAAGTGCCCAAAATGACAAGTACAGTGGACACTGGAGTTACAACCAGTCTGATATATGATCAACTTGGGTTATGATTGGTTTTTAGGTTTAACTTATGATCAAAGTCTTGAGTTATGACCCAAATACTGGCCACTTGTGGGGTTGTAAACAAAGACTTGTGATGTCAGAAAAGGATGTGTAAGCATACATAAGCATCATTCTGAACCCAGATGCATGTGTTTGTGGATAAGACTTCAGTCAGTGCTTTGTATAATCTGTATGATTACTGCTATCAAAATGGCCCTCAAAAAGCTAGAAAAAAGCTAAGAAAGGAAGGATAGGTAAAGAAAGCAACCACAATTGAAAAGAAAAAGTAAGTTATAGAGAAATATGAGAGTGGTATTCGTGTGACTGATCTTGCACAGCATGTTGAAATCCACCATCTTGACAATTTTACAGACAAAAGATTTGTATAAGGAAGCTAGTGTTGCTAAGGGTGTCACTCAAATTAGTAAGTCACTAGCCTATCTGAGTCTACAATTTGTGAAAAAGCTATGGCTATAAATACAGATCTTGGAAAGGATAATCCATCAGTGACAGTTTTTGAAATTTTTGACATGTATTCTTTATGACAGAAACATTTTTACAGAGTAGAATTTCATGGAGATTCAAACCAGGCCTACATTGGTATGTTGCTCGATCACACTCATGCCAATAAGTGTTGGTTTCACAATTTTAAAGTGAGAACTGGGGATCATAGCATAACCAAACATAGTGAAGCAGCCAGTGGTGATAAAAGTGTTGCTGAAAATTGCATACACCACTTCAACAAAAATGACATGGAGAAATAGCTCTTGCTTTCATTAAGTTTTCAAATGTGATGAAATTGTCCTTTTCTGGAAAAAAAATGCACAGGAGAACCTACATTACCCATGAAGAAAAGAAAATGCCAAGCCACAAGCTTAGGAAAAACAGGCTAACATTATTGCTACATGCCAATATGAGTGGTGACCTCAAGATAAAGCGTCACTTAGCTTATCATTCTGAGACTGCTATAGTATCCAGAAAACAGAAAGCCATGAACAATAGGCTAGAGGGTCTTGTGGAGAGCTAACACAAAAACCTGAGTAATAACAGTGTAGTACTTTTTCTTCAGTGAATGAGAAAGCCTTTCTGTCTCACTGTAAGAAATATCTAAAGGACAAATATTTATCACTCAAGGCTCCCCTCATCATAGACAAGGTTCCTTCTCACCGATACTTAAAAAAGGAATTGGCTGAAGAATTTCCATCACTGTCAGTCAAGTGCGTCCCATGTAATACAACCCCTACTGCAGCCTACAAACCAGAAGTTTATGGCTAACTTTAAGAAGCTATACACCAAGGAACTGCTCTTAAATGCTTCTGTATGGTCTCAGATGCAGATTTAACACTTATAGAGTCCTAGAAGCAACAATACAACATTATTTTGCTCATGGAGCTAATTGAGAATTCCTGGGCCACTATCTCTCTAAGGACACTGAAATCTTTCTGGAAAAAATTATGTCCTAAAAGAGTTTGTAGGCTGTGGAGAGGAGCCTGAGTCTTCAACTTACCCTATGGTTGATGATATTGTCACTATAGCAAAGTCCATAGACTTGCAGATAGACAGTGGTAATGTTAAGGAACTGGTGGAGGAGTGCTCAGAGGAATTGTCTACAAAGGAGCTTCAGTAACTTTCAATTGAGCAACAGAGTATGTCAGCTGAGGACTGTTTTGAAGAGGGGGAGGTATCAACAATAGGTACACCAAAGTTCTTCTGAAGTAAAGGAAGTCCTGAAAAAATGGACAGAGCTACAAACATTTGTTGAGAAGACCCACCCAGAGAAAAAGTCAATCACTGTGATTCCCTTGCTAATGACAATGTCATGTCATACTATAGAATAATGTTAAAGAAAAGACAAAAACAGACAATTTTAGATCAGCTTTTAGTTCTGAAAATGTTAGAAGTAATGAACCAGAAGCAGGTTCTACTGAGCTACAGACTCTCCCAAGGACAGAACAGATAACAGAGAGCTAAATTTCTGATGCTCTTATGGAAGGGGACTCTCCTTCCAGACAATAACCACCTTCTATTTCATCTTCCTTTCCTGCAAGACAAAGATGTCAACTTGAATGGTGAGTACAGTATGAAATTTTTGTTTCTGATAAATTAGGCACACTTTATAACTTTTTGGTGAATACTTTAAGGAAATTATTGGTATTTGTGGAAAATTACACACATTATACAACTCTTTATTATGAAAATGTTAGTTAAGGGGTGGTTTGGGAAGTTCAGGAAACATTATGAGTATCTCCTATTTCTTATGGGAAAGAATCTTTACCTTACAACCAACTTGAGTTACAACCAGTCATGGAGAACAAATTGAACTCATAATTCAAGGATCCGCAGTACAAAATTATTTTGTGTGGAAGAAGTAACAAGTAATGAAGTAATTGAAAATAACAGATTCTATCTTGCACATCTTGTATAAAACAGATTAAATTAAGAGTATTTGGGTAAAAGTTTATTCAGAATGTGTCAAATACAAATTTGAAGACTTTCAAAGTAGTTCATGCCAAGATGTGGTTGTGAGTTTGATCTTCAAAAGGAGGGGTACATAACTTTAGAGGGAAATGCAGTTTTCACACAATAAGTCTTTGTGTTAGTAGAAGAATATTAGATAAAATATACAGCCTATTTGTTGAGAAAGAGGCTGTTATCTGATGATAATAAATATGGGTACAAAGTAAAAACAATAATCACTTAGCATTGATGACCTACAGTTCATAGTCTTGATCTTCCAAGGTAACCTTGGTGTTAGTAAGCTTGTTCTCTATTAAGGGAGGTTGTAATGGAGTCCCTACTTAGTCCTCGCATTTTCTAAACAGGAGCTCAAGCATAAGTTCTTTGCATGACAACAATATAGAAGAAGAGTTGTTTTCCTTTGGGTTTAATCAGAAGTTTAATGCAAGAGTGGATGGGAGTGAGTGGGGGAGTGGTACTGAGCATGGAGGCTATTGTAAGTATTTTGTGTTTTAAATTGAGTGACCTGGGAAACCACTGGCAGGTTTTACATAGAGGTGTGGCATTTTCTGAGGTATTTTTAGGATCACTGTGGCAAATGTAGTCAAAAAAGCTACAACAGCAGAAGGGAAAGGGTTGTGAGACTGTAGGGCAATCCAAGCAGGATATGATGGCAGTTGGAGGCAAGAATAACAGATGTAGAGTAAAAATTTTCATGTTAGCACTATAGAGACAACTTTTGAAATCTTGAATAAAAATGATACCAGTGAGTGTATCAAACAGAAGAAATCCAACAGCTATAGAGTGAGACACTCTAATATTTAAATAGCAGTGTCATGTGAGAAAAGCAGCAAAAGAGGCTAAGAAGGAATAGATAAAAAATAGAAGCTGTCTTGGAAGCCACTTTAAGAAAGGTCACAATAAAGAAAATATTAAAAGCTGCTGCTTCAAAAGAATCAAGAAGAAATTGTTGGTTTTGAACAACATCGAGTTTATTAGAGCCCTTGATAGGCAAATTTTTGTAGGAACATAAGAAGAGGAGGAGGAGAAGGAGAAGGAGAAGAAAAGAGGAAGAGGAAGAGAAAGAAGAAGAAGAAGGAGAAGACAAAAGGAAGAGGAAGAGAAAGGAGAAGGAGAAGGAGAAGAAGAAGAAGAAGAAGAAGAAGAAGAAGAAGAAGAAGAAGAGGAAGAGGAGGAGGAGGAGGAGGAGGAGGAGGAGGAGGAGGAGGAGGAGGAGGAAAAGCAAGCAAGCAAAGTAGTTGTTTGGGAGACCAGGAAGGAAAGTAGAGGAGGAAAATAAATGCAGATTCTGGACAGCATTATGGGCCCACTTGATGGTGATAAAGATTTAAGCGAGGCAAGTCAATGTGGTCTGCATCATTCTTCAGCTGTATTTAAGTACTGAAGAAGACAGAGCATTAGATACATCTGAGGCTGTGGTTTTGCCAAGTAAGTACAGTGAACAAGAGGATGGCATGGGCTTTGAGAGAGTGTGAAAAGGAATCATAATGACTGAGCATGGAATTTAAGGAAATGAGAGAGGAAGCAGAATAGTTTCAGTTTATAAGATCAATAATGAACAGAGATGGTGGTAAATTGGGCACTGCAGAAAAAGAAATTTGTTCAGAGTATAGAATGTTATAAATTGAGATTATAGAAAACTGCATATACTTATAATGGGGATTTCTAGAATGTAGTAAATGGTTAGCATGGCTACAAACATCCAGCATTTGTTGTAAAACCCAAAATTCCTATTAAAATTTCCTTAACCTTCAAAAATATTATTGCCCTTCTTAAAACTTGAAATCAAATTGTCTGATTTTCATATCTTCATTCCTATTAACTGATCTATGCTAGTATAAGAGTATGATTGTCAGAATTTTTGAAATTTATTTTCAAACTAATTCAGGAGTCCATAGACAAAGTTTTAGAGCAAGTGCTTTACCTGGCAACCACTTTATGACTTTATCCAAACCACATTGTGCATACAGTATGCACTCTATAAACAGTTATAGTTATCATTGCTATTCTTGTATATATAATGTACTGACTTTCACAGTCTTCTCAGTTCTTTATCTGACTCATAATTTTACACTCTAGATACCAGTAATTAAAAATTCCAATAATCTTTTAATTAAGCAATGCAGTACAAAATTAAGAGGCACATGAAATGTTGTAGTATAATGTGGGCATGATTTGGTTTAAACAGTTGACTCCTAGGTTAATCTGCTGATATTCTAGGTCAGACAGTTTGGACAGCTGATGCCTTTGATTGTAATTGATACACAAGAACATTGTTGATTAGAAACTAAAAGTTAGGGAGCCTGTGAGCCTGAGAGGCTCGGACAGCAGAGTAAGAGTAAGACCTGGCCACTATGGTAGCTCCTACTTCCATCTGCAGAAATCAGACCTGGAGGAGAGTTCACTAGCTGCCACCAGCAATGTTCCCATCCACCTAGTTGTGCACCATGGTCACTGCCTAGAGAAAATCTAATGAGGATCAGAGAAGGATCTTTTCTATCACTACGAGGAACTTGGATTCAGCAATTGTGTTTTCTAACATAGTGTTTGGTTGGTAAAGTCATAAGTAAGTTCAGACTTTGTATTTTAATCCAAAGGAGAACCATGTAGCTGGAACCATGTAAAATATAGATAGGTGCTGGGGCATAGTGGGTACGACACATCTGGAAACCTAAGCCCAGCACAGCAATTTCTCTTGAACAGTGTGTGAAGCTTGACCTTTCTTTTCTACTGTCTGGACTACAGTAGGGTTATCACATTCTGCCTTTTGGGCAAGATGGGTGTGAGAGCCTGTTACTTTCAGGGAAGGAAAAATGAAAAACTACCTCACCCACCATGTGCTCAACAAGGGCTTAGCACTAAGTGTCCTTATTTCATGTAATCATTGCAACAATCTCATGCTACTGGTATCAACGTTATCCCTATTTTTCAGCTGAAGAAACTGGGGTTAAACATAGAAGTAATGTTGCCCAAGATTACCCAGCCATTTCATGGCGGAGCAGAGTTTGTACTCCTGCCTGTCTGACTTCCTACTCCATCTCTTTCACAACACTATTTGGACTTTCTTTTGTGACTATCTCCTACATGTTTACAATGGAAAAGGCAGTGTATTAGACTTGTGTCTATCTAATAGGTCTCCCCCTCTCACATAAGAGGAAATACAGGCTGAAAGCAGTTAGATGACTAAGCCCAACAAACTGGTAGGTGACTAGCACTAGAGTACCTTTTTTCTCCTCCTGAGAGGATAGCTGAACAGGAGGTATTGAGAGAAGTTTGCCCATTCACCCGGGCTTGGCAAACGACAATGAGCATCTGCTCAGCTCTTTATAGTCATCAAATAACTTCCACATCATTATTTCTTTGAAGCCTTGAATAATTTCTGAGTGTAAACAGTAATATTATGGGCATTTTTCAGATGAAAAGGGAGTTGAGAAAGACCAAGTAACTCTCCCTAAAAGTTACTAAGCTATAAAAAAGTACATAGTCCTCAGTATTTTTATTTCATTTTGATTTACTGTTTTGGTTTTTTTCTGAGATAAAGTCTCTCCATATTGCTGATCTTGAATACCAAGCAATACTCTTGCCTCAGCCTGATGACTTCTAAGATTAAAGGCATGTATCAACACAGCGGCCCCATGCCTTTGGTGTTTTGATTATATTTCTAACTCATTCCTTCGAAGTTCATTGAGCATCTCCTATGAACCAAACATAGTGACAAAGATTGGGAACTTTGGGAAGAATGAGCCATAGTTCTAATTTAAAGGAACTCCAGTCCACAGAAGATATACCTTAACTAGAGAGTTGGTAGAAGACAGAAAGCCCTCATTCTTAGTTAACATGGTCACAGCATTCTGACAGGGAACTTAGAAATCAGGTACTGCTTAACAGAATTCTTGAAGTCCTGATAGTAGGTTTGACTCCTTATTACACATGTGTGTGTGTGTGGGGTGTCTAGGAAAAGGTCAGTTCAGTGTTTTAAATATTTTCCTATCATTATTCCAAAGATCTACTCACTCTTCTGACCAAGGAACAGGGTCTTTCTACTTCCTTGAGTTCTTGTGTAGTAGGCTCAGGAAAGAAAGTAAATATCTTTGATAAGGTCAAAGGGAAAGATTTTAGAATTATGAGAGAATGGTAAAAGGGAAGGTATTGAGAGAAGGTTATGATTTTAAAAACTTCAGATTAAAAACAATATTTCATAAATATCCCTTTTAGAAGGCAGCCAGACCTTCTCAAGTCAAGTCGGCTTGGAGGCAGGTTTCTGTGACTTTTCCGGGATTTGCAAGAGGGAAAGCCACAGGGACAAAGCATAGCTCACTAGGAGGATGCCAAGAGTTTCATTGGCAAAGTCCTCATCTTGACTTGTTTTGCAGGGGAAACCAAGGTGGGGAGGTCCTTTGCTTTCCCTCACGGATACGTTCGATACTCAAAAATATTAGTTTTGGAACAACAGTGCCTATGATTTTGGAAGTCAGCTAAGTCAGAGATACATTTGATTGGGTTGGCAGAGGGCTTCTCTGACCCTCAGGGGTTACCCATTCCAAGACTCCACAGCCTTTCAACGGAAAAATGAAAATGGCACAGCAGAGAGCCCAGACTCTAGCCAGATGAGCTGCATCCTCTGAGCACCCCCAATCTATCACACAAAATGTAACTCAGCATTTTGAGTGAGCCCAGGATTTTTAATAATTACAAAGTAAAAAAGAGCCTTTTTTATTATCTTAGTTTATTAGTACTCTTGTATAGTACATAATATTTACATTTTTGTGGGAAGTTAGGACATGTATATAACACATCTTTTATTCATCCCTTCTCCTTTCCTTCGATTCCCCATCCATCTCTGTATCCCTTTTTCATTTCCTTGCCTCTCACTCTCCTACTCCACCCATCTGCTGATCTCCGTTATTCTATTTTGTACCTGTTTTGCAGTACATAATGTTTGCATTCCTTGTGTGGAGTTGGTGCCTGTACATAACACGTCCTGATTCCTTTTATTCATTTCTTCTCCCTTCCTTCCTTCTATTCCTTCTCCACCTCTCTACCCCTTTCTTAAATAGCCACCAACCTTTTGCTGCCAGTCTAGATATCAGGCTTTCATCCTCACAGATAACCTATCCAGAACACAAGGTCGATTCCACTCTTAAGTACTTTTGCGCCCTTTTCTCTAATAATAGATTTAACCCTCAAATGCTAAGTTGAATACAATTTCTCAGTACCTACCTTAAATCACCATCACTAGATGCAGCCTCCTCTTGTGTCTTCCCATTCAAAGCTTGCGTGTCCAACGCCTTCATGCCTTTCACTCAGTAACTGTTCATTGCAATGAATAAATATGCAAGCAGCAACAATGACCTGATGTATTCTTTCTCCTGGAAGTAGTCATACTCTTAATTTGAGAACTGAGGCTTTTAACACCCCCCCCCCGCAAAAGGACTAAACAATAGCAGATCTTATAGGAGCTAGAAAAGAAAGGATATCTGAAAGTATGACTCCTCTTCAGTGCCTGATTGCAATATAGAGATAGTTACTTGATCTGTTTCTGGGTAATTTCGGTTCTATTTCCAGGACTACACTTAAGAAAATGCTTTGGTCACTCATGATAGCACTTATAAACTTATTGCATTTCATTATGAGAAGATAAAAACATGTTCATATTTGAATGTTTTTCCACTTCTGGATCATAGAGGCTAACACTGTGAAAATGCCAAATTGTCACAAGTTGATCTGTAAATTGGATGAATACAGAAATGGATATATACACACATATAAAGTATATATAAAATAATTTTAAAAGCAAAATGTTAATATATAATCAAAATGTGGATGAATGTGGATATGTTCATTGTAGAATTCCTTATGCTTTTCCACATATTTAAAATCTATATAATAAAGCACTAGAAAAAAACATATTAATTTTGCAACCAGAATCATAGAAAAATATTTGACCCTCAACATGTAGTCTTAGTGTAGGCACAACTTTTTAGTTGGAATTCCTGAATCAAATGTATTGATGTCTCAAGGTTTTTAATACTTGTTAGGAAAACATTTTCCCAAACATTTTGTTCCATGTTATTCTTCTACCAGTAGAATATCTGCTCTTGCAGAAATAGCATTTTTTTAAATTATGAAGAAATATATTAAGATATAAGTGACATACAAGTGACAGAAGTCCTAAATATACAGCTCAACAAATTTGTGTAACTACAAACATCTACGAAACCAGTGTCCCTAACGAGATGCAGTTCATCTCCATCACTGCAGAACGTTCCCTCATTTTCCTTACCAGCTCTTTCCTGGGAATTTACCTCATGCAACCATTATGTCAATTGTTTTCAAAGTTTCTTGTAAATGTAGTGATGCCTTATGTACTCTTCTGAGTTTATTTTCTTCTACTCATATGTTTTAAAGATTTATCTGTATTGTTATGTTGTTTTAGTAGTTTTTTTCCCTCTTTTTTGCTTAATCGTGTTTCACCAGATAGATAAGCCCTACTCTATTTACTAACTCTCTTGTTAATGAACAAGAAATGACAATTGAAATTTCAGTTACCACTCAATGTATCCTTTTACCATTTGCTAGTATTTGCACATGATTTTAAGCATAACCCCAAAGACTCTCGTGTTGGAAGCTTGTTCCTAGCGAGGCACTGTTAAGAGGTGATGAAGACTGTGAAAAGACGGGGTCCCATCTCCCTGTCTGTGTGGGCTTCCTGTTTTACCATGTGACCTTTGTTTTGCGTGCAATCCTGCCCGGATGCCATCTGCTATAATGCAGTCCAGCCAGAGTTTTCTTCAATGGAATCCAAACTACGTTGTTCAGACCTTTAGCCTTCAGAGTTGTATCTAAGTAAAGTTCTTTTCCTTATGAGATAATCAGCTTTAGGTATTTCATGATAGTAATGAGCAGTTACTTCAATCATAAGCTAAGTGAAGCTTGTAGCTAGGTGTAAGTAAATAGATACTGCATAGCAGGGAATTTAGTCACCTGTTGCAGGTCATTAGAAAGCTACCCGGAGAAGGGTGACACCTTTAAGTAAACCCCCAGGATTAATTGTAAATGAAAATAACGATCTGAACTCTTTTCCTACAATGTATTTATCTTTAAAATATGAATGATATATAAGAAGAGATGCACTGTTTTATGGCCAATTTCTCTTTTCCTTTTGGGCATCTGTTTGAACAATATAAAAGAATTTCTCATAAGAAAAATTCATTTTATCTTCTCTGTAAACATTTTCACTAAAATTCAATAGACAATGCATTCTATGTTTAATTCTCAGGAAATTAGGGTTATATAAAAAATGAATGGCATCTAGTTAAAAGTCATGAAATGATATTTTAGAATTTGGAAAGTACAATAGTTCCTTGAAATCATCTAGCTCAAATTCCCTATTGAGCTATTTAAAAAGTGAGGACCAGAGAGATTTCACAATTTATGGAAAGTCCCACAGCTAGTAGTATGAAATTTGGGCCCAGAACTTTGACATAGCTGGATTCCAGCCCATTTTTCTGTTTGTGTCATCCACCTTGCCTCTCCGTGTGCTGGAGCTGTGATCTTATTTAAACCAGATCTTTAGGATTATGGTTGTTTTCTAGGGCACAAGAGAGTCAGCAAAGCCAAAGTAGAAGTGGCTTCTCCCCTCCACTCTGAGCGTGCAGCAAGAGTCACAGCCTGCCTGGCCTTGTCTGTATGGGTGTGTGTCTCTGAGTTAGGCCATTCACAAACTCTCACCTCAGACTTTAGAGCATAGCAAGAATGTGTCAAAGTACATGTCCAGTCAACTTAAGGGTTTTTGTTTTTATTTTCAAAAACTTCATGCTTATATAGCAGTTTCAATTATTCAGTATGTTCACACAAGGCAGTCAGCCTCCAATTCATTAAAGGCAGCAAAAACAAGGCCTTTATTTTAAAATCTCAGCTCATAGAAAGAAATAAATTCACAAATAAAGAGTGGTGAGGTAGTAAAAAGCAGACCTGTTTCTGTGGTAATAACCACAGGGCAGGGAGGCAGATGGTAGTGTTCAGAACCAGCCTTGATTTAGCCTCAAGCTTCAGATGAAGCAGGCCCCCTGCAATGGACAGACCCTGGATGCAAGGTCTGTTTGCTTTACAAGGCACCAAGGTGTCCTTGGCTTTGTAGCTTTTAGTGTTCTTTGTAACAGGCTTTGCAACACTTCTTTATTAGTGCACAAGCTCACGGCCAGCTATCTGTTAGACACTTTAGTAGAATAGTGAACTTGAAACTTGTACAGGGAAAGAGCCAGCTATTGTGAGGCTCTGTGCAAAGACAGCACCATGGGATACTTTTCTATCTCCTGCCACCAAACACATGTGAATGTTTTTACTAGCAGAAAGTGTACCTTTGTCATATGTAAATAAAGTAAAATCATAGATTTATGGCCAGAAGGACATTATCCACAAAGTGAGAAAGCTTTCTGCTGTGCAACTGCTTTTTCTTTTCCAGGAGAGCAAAAGCTTAACAGTTTAAAATGGAAGACATTCTATTCACTTTATTTCCCCCTCAGGAAACTGAAAACAGAACCGTTACTTTTTAGGAGCTGAATAATTGTACCCAGTAACTTGTTGAAATAATTTGAGAACCACTAATTTAGAGGAAAATATTCTCACAAGGCCCCGAATTCTTCTTTCTCTTCCTTTATTAACCCTACCCTTCATCTGAGGTACACATCATTTTAAGGACTTTTCTACCATCTCTATGGTAAAAAAAAAATACTCATTATTACTGAATAAATTCCTTTGCAAAGAAATATAAATTAGTTTTAAGATGTAAACTTTGGTCTTGTGTATAACTTTGCCATTACTGAGACACAGTATCTAACACTCAGATGTTAAAGGTGAGGAGGTTTAAATGGCTCATGCTTTGGGGGACTCAGTCCATCATGAGCTGGCTCGAAGATAGAAGCATCGTGGCTGAAGAGCGTGGTGCAAGAAAACTACTTACTCAATGGCCAGAAAGCAAGAGAAGAGCAGAAGCAGGGACATGAATATGCCCTTCCAGGTCAAGAACACATAACTCTGCTCCTATCACCCAGTTTCACCTCCTAACACAGTATTCAACTATAAATCTGGCAATGGGTGGACCCCCTGATAAATATGATGCACCCATTATCTGATCATCTTAAAGACACATGAGACATCAGGGTGTCATTTTAGGTCTAAATCTTACCAGGGTATTTATGTTTGTTTTTAACACTATAAACAGTCTAAATCAAAGAAACAAAGCTCTAATTATAGGCATCAATCCACAAGACTGCTTTCCTGAGTCTTACATATTATATAGCCATAACATAATTACCAAACTCCCTCCCATAAATAACATTGATCTGGTATTATTAACTAATCTCAGACATGCCTTATTAAAATTCACCAGTTATTTCATTTCTGCTCATTTTCTGATCTAGAATCAATTTAATTGTCATGTTTCCTTCAGTTTATCCAATCTGGGGCTATTCCTCAGTCTTATTTTTGTGACCTTTAAACTTTCACCATTGTCCTTCAGTTGAGTTTGTTTGATGTTCCATATAATTAACTTTTGGTACCCAGTTTTGGTAAGGACATCACAAAAAGATTTTTTTCTCTTCTCATACATAATATGAGAAGATAAATGATGCTGACATGTTGCAGGTAATGTGATTGCTTCCAACTTTTAAACTGCTAAATTACTATTTTTCTTTTTGTAATGAATAAATCTTTTGTGGGGAGATACATTGAGAAAATCCAAATAGCCTCTTTTTGTTATAATATGGACCACAGATTTTAATATCCGTGGTGTTTCTTGCATATAATTATTACCCTGGTGCTTGACAAATAACTTTCTACATTTATCTCTTCCTTCCTCTTTCTTTGCTTCCTCTACAACCTTTTCCTCTGTTATAGTCCCTAAGTTCTTTCTATTTTCTCTTTCCTTCTTCTCTCTTTGTTCTTATTTTGTCTTCTTTCACTTTCTCCTTTCTGCCATTCTTATCAAATTGTCCCAAGTTAGTCATTGAGAGTTCCTTTTGGACTGCTCCTCTATCTTTTCAGCAGGCCTCCATCATATTGGATAATTTCCTTAATTTCTGGCCCCATGGGATAATCCATACTGCTCTTTCTCTGCTTCACTCATCTCTTCTATTGGCAGTGCTATTTAGAAACAAAAACTTTGGTGCTAGTTATGTTCCTCCTAGGCGTTACAATTTGTAAGACATAGGCACATCTGTGTGTCTTTCTTGTCTAGTCTATTATCTGTCACCTTTTAAAGACCATGAGTTCACACTGAATCTCCACTTCTAGTCTAATACCACAATATTTTTAGGTAGATTTCTTCATTTCCTCATTTACAACTCCTTTTTCTGACAAGGAAATCTGACTTCCTTTATTCGAAACATATTTTTTCATTTGTTTAATGCCTCAAACCACATAGTTTCAGAAGTGCTAGCTCATACCCCTGTAAAATTTATTAATTAGAGCACATCTGTGTTAGTCTTTTTTATTCATGCCTCAATATATGGAAGATTTTTTATTTAAGATTAAAAAGACAGAAAAGAAAAAAATCAACACAAACAACAATAAGAAACCAAATATAATAACAGTATGGGTTTACAAAACAAGATGCTAGGAATTTGACAATGTTGTAGTATTGCATATTGCTACCTTCAAGAGGATTGCGTGGATTAACAGATACAGACATGTAAAATTGATCTAAACATGAGTATTAACTGTTGTTTTCCAATGACTAATATAATTAGTAGTATAGTCATTTTAGCTATCATATATATATATATATATATATATATATATACACACACATACACAAATTTGTCTTTTTCCTTTTCTCTTCCTTTCTTACTTCTTTTCTCTTATTCCAATTACTTTTCTTCTTTGAACAGTTTCTTACCCTTGCATAGTATTTATTATAGAGTTTGAAACATATATAGTTTTTCAGTTTCTTACACTATGGAGACAATATGGTATTAACACATGTGAGTCTGATTTATTTCACTTATGCGTATGGTCTTAAGTCATGTCCATTTACTTATAAAAGTCTCAATGAAATGTTTCTTTATAGCTGAGTAGTATTCCATTGTATAAAAATACCACATCTTTTTATCCATTCCTTGATTGATGGGCACTTGGGCTGTTTCCAAGGTTTAACTATTACAAATTGTGCTGCTATAAACATAGGTGCACATATATCAGTGTGGTATGATGTTTTCAGTTCTTCTGTAAAAATGCCTGGAAGCAAGACAGCTGGGTCAAATGGGACCTCTATTTCTAGCTTTTTGAGGAATCTCCACACTGATTTCCACAGTGATGGCATCAGTCTACACTTCACCAACAGTGGAGAAGAGTGCCTTTTCCTCCACATCTCCTCCAGCATTTGTTGTTGGTTGATTTCTTGATTTTGGCCATTCTTTCTGGGGTGAAATGTGTTGTTTTAATTTTCATTTCCTGAATGAACATTGATGTTGAACATTTTTTTCATATATTTATTTGCCATTTGTATTTCTTCATCTGAGAAGTATGTATTCATCTCACATGCCCATTTTTGGAATGGGTCTTTGAATTTTGGGGGCCTGATTTATTAAATTCTTTTTAAGGTCTGGATGGAAATCCTTTGTCTGAGGGATAGTTGGATAAGATATTTTCTCAATTCATGGGTTTTTGTTTCACTCTATTGGATATTTCCTTTGACATGCAGAAACTTATTAAAAAGACAAGATCCCTATTGTTGATTCTGGGAAGTGTTTCCCATGCAGTTTGATTTTTGTTCATGAATTCTCTGCCTACTCCTATATCATCAAAATTTCTACCTACTTTGTCTTCCAGCACATTTGGTTTCTGTTTTAATATTTAGATCTTTGATCCATTTTGACTTCAGTTTAGTGCAAGGTGATATACATGGATCTAGTTTTAGTTTTTGGCATATGGAAAGCCAGTTTTTCTAGCACCACTTGTTAAAAGAGGCTATCTTTCTGCCAGCATACATGTTTAGTCCCTTTGTCAAAGATGAGATGGCTGAGTGTGATTTTAGTTGGGGCTGTATCTTCTAATATACTCCACTGATCTTTAGGTCTGTTTATATCCCAATACCATGATGATTTTAACATTGTAGCTTTGTAGTATAATTTAAAGTCAGAGATTGTGATGCCTCCTGCCTTGCCTTTGTTGCTTAGAATTGCCTTTATTATTCTAGGTCTCTTCTGGTTCCAGATGAATTTTAAGAATGATTTCTCTGCATATGTGAGATATGCTAATGGTATTTTGATTGGAATTGCATTAAATCTGTATAATAATTTTGGGAGAATGGTCATTTTCACAATTGTTCTTCCTTTCCATGAACAAGGAATGTCTTTCCATTGTCTAAAATCCTCTTCAGTTTCCTTTTTCAGGGTACTTAATTTTTACTGTATACATCTTGTACTTCCTTTGTCAGATTGGTTCCTAAGTATTTCATTATTTTGGATGTGATAATGAAGGGTTTCATTATGTCTATGTCTCTCTCAGTGACTTTGTTGCTTGTGTACAAGAATGCAATTGATTTTTGAGTGTTTACCTTGTATTCAGCTGCATTACTAAATTTGGCTCTCACATCTTGAAGTCTTTCAATGGGGTTTTGGAAGTCTTCTATGTAGAGTTATCTTATCATCTGCAAATAATGAGAATTCAATTTCTTTTTTTTCTGTCTTTATTCCTTTTATTTCTCTCTCTTCTATAATTCCTCTGACTAATGTTTCCAGAACTATATTGAATAGGAGTGGTGATAATGGATATCCTTGTCTTAGTCCTGATTTTAGATGGAAAGTGTTCAGTTTTTGTCCTTTTGGTATAATGTTGTTTGTTGGTTTATCATATATGGCTTTTATCAGATTGAGGTAGAGACCATCTATTCTGATTTTCCATAGTTTTTTTTTTTATCGTGAATGAGTGTTGAATTTTGTCAAAAGCTTTTTTTGCATCTGTTGAGATTACCATGTGGTTCTTGTCCTTGACTCTGTTGATAAGCATTATCAATAAGTATTACATTTATTGTTTTGTATATGTTGAATGATCCCTGCATCCCTGGGATGAATACCACCTGATCATGGTGTATAATCTTCCTGATGACTTGTTGCATTCTATTTGCAATCTTCCTGATGCAAGTAATCTTCCTGATGACTTGTTGCATTCTATTTGACGGTACCTTATTGAGGATTTTTGCATCTATTTTCACTAGGGAGATTGACCTGTAATTTTCTTTTTTGGTTGAGCCTTTCTCTGGTTTTGGTGTTAGGGTAATATTTGCTTCCAGGAATGAGTTAAGGAGACTTGCTTCCCTTTCAATTTCACTGAAGAGTTTGAGGGGTGTTAGTATTAAGTCTTCCTTGAATTTCTTGTAGGATTCAGCTGTAAATCCATCAAGACCTGGACTTTTCTTTGTTGGTAAGGTTATAATTACATTTTCCATTTCATTAACTGAAATTGGGTTATTCAGCAGTTTTAAACCTTCTTGCTCCAGCTTTGATAATTCATGTTTCTAGAACTCTGTCCATCTCTCCTGTGCTATTGAACCTATGAGAGTAAAGGTTTTTGAAGTAGATATTGATAATCTATATTTCCCTGAGATCTGTAGTGATTTCAGCCTTTTCATTTCTTATTGCATGGATTTGAGCTTTTTCTTTTCTCTTTTTGATAAGGTTGGCTAGAGGTTTATCAATTTTATTTATTCATTCAAAGAACTTTTGATTCATTAATTCTTTGTATTGTTATCTTAGTTTAAATTTCATTAAACTGCTTTTATATTTATAATTTCCTGCCCTTTTTTTTGGCTTTGGGCTTGACTTGCTCTTCTTTTTCTAGAAGTTTGAGGTGCAACATTAAGTTGTTTTGTGTGTTTTTTCCATTTTCCTAATGTGGGAGTTTAGTACTATAAATTTCCCTCGGAGGAATGCTTTCATTTTGTCCCATACATTCTGGTAATTTGTATTTGCATTTTTGTTCCATTGTAGATATTGTTTAATTTCTTCTGTGACCCACTAGTTGTTTAGGAAAGTGTTATTTAGTTTCCATGTGTTTATGGGGTTCTTGTAGTGTTTTTGTCATTAATTTCCAATTTTATTGCATTATGGTCAGATAATATGCATGGAATTATTTCAGTTCCTTTGCATTTACTTAATCATATTCTGTGAGTTAATATATAATCTATTTTAGAGAATGATCCTTGTGCAGCTGAAAAGAATGTGTATTCTGATGTTAGGTGGAACATTCTGTAAACATCTACTCAGTCCATTTTTTCATGTTTGATTTAGTTCTGTTATTTATTTGCTGATTTTTTGTTTGGTTGATCTGTCTCTTTGACAATGGGTGTTAAGGTCCCCTGTTATAACTGTTTTATTGTTTATTTGTTTTTTCATGTCTATTAAAATTTGTCTTACATAGTTGGGTGCTCCCATATTTGGTGCATATATATTTATGATTATAATCTCTTCCTTTTGAATTTTTCTTCTAACAAGTGCATAGTGACCTTCTTTATCTCTTTTCATCATTCTTGATTTGAAGTTCACATAGTCTGCTAACAAAATAGCTAGCTCTGCTTTTTTCTGAGTTCCTGTTGCATGTAGTATTGTTTTCCATCCTTTGACTTTAAGTCTATGAATTTTCTTTTGAGTTAAATGTGTTTCCAGTATGCAGCATACTGTTGGATTATGTTTCTTATTCCACTCTGCCAGTCTGTTTCTTTTTATTGGTGAGTTGAGATCATTTACATTGATGGATATAAATGATAAGTACTGACTCATCACTGTTATATTATATTCTGTGGTTGGTTTTCTACTTTTTCTGTTTAATTGTTTTCCCTGCTTAGTGGTTTCCTTCTGTTGTTGTTCTTGGAATTGTACTTATCTTTGTCTCCTTCCAGAGTGTCTTTCAGTACTCTTTGTAGTGTTGCTTTGGTGATCCTGAATTTTTTCAGTTGTTCTTTGTCATGGAACTATCATTTCTTCACTGTGACAAAATACCTGAGATGAATCTACTTTTAAGGAGGAAGTGTTTAGTGTGGTTCATAGTTTCAGAGATCTCAGTGTGCAGTTCTTTGACCTATTGCTTTTTTCTGTGGCACCAAAGTACATTCTGGAGAGATCATATGGGAGAGAAGACCTGTTTACCTGCCATGGCATCCTTGAAGCAAGTAGAGAGACAGAAAAGGGTCATAATTCCAGGATACCCTTCAAGAACACACCCTGAATGACCAAACTTTCTTGCACTAGGCCCTGCATCCTAAAGGTTTTACCATTTCTCATAGTGGCTTTTGAGGAGCTATTTAAGACTCAAACAGTAGCCAAAGGTATATGAACCTTACCATGGGTCTAAAAATCAGAACTAAGCAAAATGATATGCCCAGAAACATTTGGCTAATAAGTCACAATTAATATTTAAACAATAATTAACTAATTAATTTCATTCATTTATCTTCTCTTCTGAATATTACTTCAGTACTAAATTACTATTTTACATTTGCCCTTCTTGGACATCATATCAGACCTTATATTAAAGGGAATTCTAGACATACGTGATGGTAAACATAGGCATAAAGCAGGGCATGGTGGTGCATATTATTCCCAGCATTCTGGTAAGCTGAGACCGGAGAACCACAAGTTGAAGTGAAGCTCACACAAATTATCAAATTAGTGAGACTGTCTCAAAAAAATGAAAGAGGAAGTAGGGATGTAGCTCAGTGCAAAGGCTCTGTGTTTAGTTCCCAGTAACACACACACACACACACACACACACGCAAACATGGATAATCAGACATATTTATATAATAGCAGAATTATTGTCCTCTTCAAAATATTTCTGCTCAACACTTGCTGCTCCAAAACAATATTTCTCCAACAGTCCTGATTACACTGGAGTAATTAAGAATGCTATTGGGTTACAGATATGCAGAAACTACTAGATTGTTGAGACAACTGCTATCCCAAATCATCCTCAAACACTCAACATGTGCCTATGATAATGAGTTCACACAAGAGAAGACAGTGGTAGCTGATTTTCTGTGTCCTCCTTGAAGTTTGTATCTATGTACAGCTTTTTTGTAGTCTTTGCAACATCCTGGATTTGTGTGTGTGGTATGCGTGTGTTTGTGTGTGTATGGTTTTACATTTATGGAATACACAGTGAATATATTCATCAAAGAGCATGGAGTTTAAGAAGCATGTGCATCTTAAACCATTTTAACATCCTTTCCCTTCTCTTCCATCACCTCTCCCTCCATTGCTAGAGCCTCTTCCTATTTGCAAAGTATTTACCTTCCTGTTTTCTATCTTTTATCATTTATTTTGCTCTTTAAATTATATACTTTGGGTTTATGTAAGAAAAATCATGCAATATTTAATCTTCTATGTCTGGCTTCTTTTACTCAGCATTACAGTCTCAAGGTGCATCCAATAGAAAAGAGATTTGCAACAATAAGCTAGACACAAAGCCAAATATTGACATACAATAAATGTCTACTTAATGCAATACCCATAACTTCATTAACAACAGAAAGCAATTCAACAATGATAGCATAATATCAACTAAATATCTAAAAATTAATAAAATTTAACATACTAATGATAAAATAGAGGGATGAGCAAAGAGAATAGTGAAAGAGCTAAAATCTGAAAAGGATGAGAAGCAAGAGAGGAAAAAAGATAAAGAATAAAATAAAACTGATAGAATTAGGTATAAGTAACACAAAAAGCAAATAAAGAAAAGAAAGTTAGGAAAAAGAATAATACAAATAGCAAAATAGAAAAAAATGAATCCAAAACACTAAAACAGAAATGTTGAAAAAAAAAATAAGTCCAAAAAAATTCCTCCATGTCTTTGGTGAGGGTCCCCTTCCAGGATCTGCAGTATTGGAATCCTGCAGATATGAGGAAGGTCAGTGAGTGACTGCTAGATGCTGTTTTGTGTCTGCACTCACTCTTTGTTTCCCCTTTTGGATACTGAGTCTTGACACCCCTTTCCTTTTGAGTGGGGTCCATCAATGTCATGGTGTGTGCCTCAGAACTATACTTACTCTTATGTGTCTAAGTGTTGGTGCACTTCAAGTCACTGCTATCTCCACCTAGCTTTATAGTCTGAGAACCTTTTAAATTCCCTCATTGCTCCAGAGGCCCCTCTGGCTGTGCATTCCAGGATTGGCAACCATGCAACCTGAGGTGTATCTCTGATCACTTTGGCAGATGGAGAAGTAAGCAGACCACCAAACTATGGTGGAAATAGCAAGACAGGGACGATTCAAACATTCTTCTGGGTGTCATGTCAGGTCTTTTAGACACATGGCTTTAAGAAAACCACAAGGAAACCAATCTGGCTTCTTACCACAATAGGTGAAACTATCATGTCATTCACAGGCTGAGATCACTGCTTCTTGTACTTCTCAGGGGGTCTAAGACTAGCTCATCCCCTGTCTGCAACTGTCTCTTGAGAATATCTCTCATCCAATCACCATAGTAGGGTGACTATCCTGAAGCTCAGTTGTTATGAGACTTCTAGATTCCTAGAATAGCCCAGTCTTAAGCAATTTGCCCCTTCTAAAAATGTTCCTGATTCATCTCTCTTAAATATGGTGAGTGCTGCAATGGATTTCTTTGATAATTCTAGCCCACAGAATGTATCCCTTTCAGGGTAAAACCATGCATTGTATTTGCAGTATGCAATAATGGTGGGCTTTTCTTGGGGCTAATGCCACCTTTGACCCAGTCCATTGTTTCTCCCAAGGTTGCCAACCTTCTCTGGGCTTGCTTGATATTTGTAGACAGATGTCTCTCTTCTTGGCAGCCAGGGCTAACATTCTAGACATCATCCTTTTCTTTCCATAGTCTCCATTTTCTCCAGTTTTTCTGTGACCTCTAGTTTTCCAATTGGCTCTTTCTTGATTCCCAGAGCTCTTCTTTGCTCTTCTCTAAGTATTTTTTCAGGTGTTCTGATTCCAGGTCCTGGAGGCTATGATATGCCTCCAGTTTTTACTGTGCCATCTTCCACCTTTCTTAAAATACCTGCATATAGTAGTCTTTTCTTTTATTCCTTAGTATTTCAAATTCTTATTTTCCATCAAAGAATAACTTATGCTCTTTTGTTGTCACAAATTCTGAGAAAACTGTAAGTCAAATGTAAATCAAAAATAAAATCTTGGACTGTCTTTTTTATAAATGGTGATTCAAGTTCTTTCCTTTCCTTCCAAACTACTGCTGAAAATTTTCCAACTATAACCAGAACAAGTGATTCAAAGCAAATCATAAACTATTTAATGAACAGAAAATACTTCTTAAGTCCCTCTTGACCACAGACAAAGCTTCAGTAAAAGGCAGTGAGAAAGTGAACACATATAAGGGAGACAGTGTGTGGGAGTGAGGGATAATACACCACTCTTTCAAACTAACCATCTCCAAGGTCCCACAGATGTATAACACTGGTATTTCATAACTTGTATGTATACAACAGAAGATAGAGGCTTCAAAGTAAAACTGAAAGAATCATAAATTTCAGATAATAATTTTCTCCAACAAGTTATTAGTGTCTTGACAGATGTCCAAAATAAGGCACAAAATTTTGAAAGGTACTTTTAAGATTGAGCACTGTAAATCTGTTTTACTTAATGCTAGATAGTATCTGATGATTCTGTGCTATGGTATGCAAGGAAAAGAATTTACCCAAGAATTTGGTCAATGATTTTTTTCAGTTTCAAAATATGAGTCATTTGCATCCTATTCTCTACTTTCAATTTCATAGTGGTTTAATTCTACTTCTGTATTTTGATGAAGTCATTAATTGCTATGAGTCCATACATCATAGCTGCTTTGTTCCTGGCATCTTGGTTTGCTGTATCTTGATGGAGAGTATCATGAGGGCTATCTTCTCTCAGTTTTGTCAACTTGAAAGTATAAGTGTGTTGGTATGAACAAAGTGTAGTCTACAAATGAAATACTTTAGTTTCTTTTTTTGTTACCTGAGAATTTTATATATATTGCTCCATTGTCTTTTGTCCTGAAAGTTTCAGTGGTCAAATCTGACATGAGTTTGATTTTCCTCCTTTGTAAATGATTTTTCCCCTTTATCTGGCTGTTTTGCTGATGGCCGGGAACAGTGACACACATTCTTTCCCCTTCACTTGCAGTAATTTTTCTAAATATTTTTTCCACATTCTTTCTTGTCAGTTTCTTTTGGAACATAGTTTGTCCTTTGGTTAAACACATCTTACTCTTAAATTTATGTCTTCTCAAATGACATTTTACTCTAGTCTTTTCGGTAGTGACCCACTAGGTAAGTTGATATAGGACAGTACCTGACACCACAAGCCCCATTGTGGGAAACTTTGGAAATATGTGGGCCAGGAGGTACCCTTGGGGGAGGAGATGGAATAGAAGAGGCAGTGAATAAGAGCCATTCTCTTTCTCTTGCAGCACACGGATTCCTCGGTGGCTCACAGAGTCCCACAGCAGTGCCCTACTTGAGAAATCCCGTGTTGGTTCCAGCTCTCATCTCCTTTTTCCTGGATCACCTCCCAAAATACATACCTGGCCCTAACACCCAGTCTCGCATTCTGTTAATGGGGTGAGTTTATTCTTCAACATGTCCTTATATTATAGGTCTACAACTTTTTGTTTATCCCCTCCAATTTTTCCTCTGTAAATATTTCTTACATTTGCTTCTTGCCCCTTTTTATTTACTGAACATTCTTCAAGTCTTGCGCTGGATTTCTAAACAGATGTTCTTAGTTCAACATTAGTTAAGTGTCTGTGATGATTTTATGGGTTTTTTCCTCTTTATTTCCTCCCTGGAGCTCCACCAGTTTACTTTTCACTCATTTTCATAAGCTATGTTCTCTTCTTTGATTTTTTGTTTTGCCTATTTTTTTATTTTACACTGATTGCAATGTCTGAAAAGAAAATATTTTCATCTATCTTTTGTTTATGCCATTTTCTTCTTTTTTAATTGTCATTTTATATGAACTTCCTACATTGGCTTATTTCTGCATATCTTTCATTTTTTTAAAAGATCATTAATTTGGTGGAGAAGTGTGAGGAGGAGGCAGATGCTGAAATGTAGAAAGTCTATGTCATGAGACTATTTTATTTCTCTTTCCTTGAAGGGATATCTGAGCTCAGTTTGGATATTCAGATGGACCATGGACCTCCCTGGAAACCTCTTACCATCATAACCTGTGTTAGATACCTGTAATTTCTATTTTCTCACCCCTCTAAAACCTCTAACAGCCTTTCTCAGTCAGGAGACAATATTATGAATCCTAACTACTTCTCTGGTGATATCTAGCATGTAAAGTGACAACCCTTGATTTCTGAAAAGCCAGTACCAAACCTTAGAGCTTTTTGCTCTAATTAGAGACTTTATGTAGCTCTGAGGTTCCCAGATGATGCTCTCTAACCAGTAATATCAGCATTGCCTGTGATTTTGTAGAACTGAAGATCTTTGAGCCTCACCTGCCAAATGAGAAGCTCTAACACTGGAACTCAGTACTTTGCACCTTCAGGAAACTCCCTTTTGACAGAAGCACACTAAAGTTTAACCACTGATAATTTAGAAGAATCTTTCTTCTGGGGAAAAAAAGAGACAAAATTTGTTTTAATTCTCAGCTTCCTACTTCATTTTGATTCAAATTACACAGAATTTGGGGTTTCAGGTTGTACTTTAGCATATTGGCTCTTTGACCTAACAAGATGGAAGGTAATTTTCTTTCTAACTGGCTTGAAAAGGTTAGGCCTAGACCTAGTGTACTGGCCCAGCTAGATCACAGATCTGCATCTAATTAGTTGATGACCTTGGACAAGCCACTTAACCTATTCAGGCTCTGCTGGGCCATATAAATTCCACGCCATTGAGTAAAAGTGTCTGCGTTTCTTTCTTCGCAGAAGTTTAAGTGCCTTATATGGGAAGGTTTCTGTTTCCTGTCCTGTGAGACATCATCACTGGGGGATATTGTGGCTTTGAAGCCTAAACTAATGTTAGTCTTAATTTATATTCATTCATGTCCAGAGACAGCAACAATTTTCTTCAGGTCAGAGCAATTTAGTCAATTTTTCAAGTCTTTATTTAAAGCCGTGATGCTTAAGGGAAGCCTGCTTTCCATTTGGCCCTGCCTCTGCTCTTCTTCACGGTAGAGAGTAGAACAGGAGAGCATCTGATGCCTGCTGGCCGGAGGTGAGATGAGGTCCAAGCTACTTTGAAAACTGCATACTATATCTCTCACTTTCCTGTGCATCATCTCATTCCTGGAAAATGTAGCAGAATATCCACAGACAGAAGATACCCTGACTTATTACTTCAGGGTATTATTGCTCCCAACATCCTAAAAGGCTCATTTATTCTCTCATTTTGTTGGTCAGGTATTGAAATAGTAGATGTTCAGATATTATGCCTGTATGTTTACATATATAAATATAAATATATAAATATTATGTTTGCTTATGAATACATAAATATTAAACCTCTGTTGGTTTCTTTTTTAAATTTTTATTTAAAGAGAAAGAAAAGCAAAACAGAAAAAAGGGTAGTAATAATACAGAATTTCAAAAAAATACTAAAAAAAACTAAGAAATCACTATTAGATAAATTACATACTGTCATCTTAGAAATAGTTGTTCAAGTTACAAAATTAAAGCATACAAAGTAGACATTCAAACAGTGAGACTGCAAACAGTTCTGCTCAGTGATCCAACAAAAACTTAGTAATATGGTCATCTGTCTTACACACTTAAACATACATGCAGCTATATCATTTAGAGCACTTTCTTTTCCTCTCTTTTTGACAACAGCAGTTATGCATTTTGGGTTTTATTACTCCTACAGTTCTTATTACTTTTTACACTAGGGACACAATGTGATATTTATTTATTTATTTGTTTGTTTGTTTATTTATTTATTTATTTTTATTTTCTTTAAAGAAAGAAAAGAAAATTTAAAAAAGCAAAATAGAAAATATTAGAAAAAAGTAGAATACAGAATTTTAAAAAATTAGCATTGTAAAATTGCTAGTTGATATATTACATATTGTCATCTTAGCAATAGTTGTTAAAGTTACAAAATCAAAGCATAAAAAGTGGCTAGGCAACTTTGACAGTACAATCCCTTCTGTTCAATGACCTAATAGAAATTTAGTAATATGGTCATCTATCTTACACACTATACATACCGTTTATATCCTTTAGAGCACTTTCCATCCCTTTCACTTTTACAATACCTATTATACATTTTGGATCCCAATATTCTGTCAGTTCTTATTATTCTTTACAAAAGAGAGACAATGTGAAATTTATTAATGTGAGTCTTGTTTATTTCACTAAAGAGGTTATTCTCCAATTGCCTCCATTTACCTATAAAGGCCTCAAGATCATCTTTTTTATAGCTGAGTAATATTCCCTTGTGTAACAATGCCACATGTTTTTCATCCAATCTGTGGTTGATGAGCATTTTGGTTGTTTCCAAGATTTATATATCACAAACTGTGCTGCTATGAACATGGGTGCACATATATCACTGTGACATGACATTTTCAATTTTTCTGGGAAAATATGCAGGAGAGGAATAGCTGGATTGAATGGAACTTCCAATCCTAGTTTTTTGAAGAATCTCTGTACTGATTTCCACAGTGGTTGCACCAGTCTTCCCTCCCCCCAACAGTGGAGCAGTGTTTCTTTTTCCCTGCAGCCTCTCTAACATTTGTTATCAGTTGTTTTCTTGATGGTAGCCATTCTTTATGGGGCGAGATGAAATCTCAATGCTGTTTTAATTTGCAATTCTCGAATGACCAGTGATGGTGAACATTTCTTCATATATTTATTTGCCATTTGTATATCTTCATCTGAGAACTGTGTGTTCAACTCCGATGCTTATTTTTGGAGAGGGTCTTGAATTTGGGGGGCTTGATGTTTTTCTGAGAAAGTAATACTTCATGTTGCAAAACAAAAACCTATGTATAGTTTTGATGATCTTATTCTTCATCAACCAATATACTCTGCAATAACACACTTCAACTTAAATATAGTAGCGTAAACTGCATTGGATATGGTTGTTTGGAAATTTGGTGTGAATCTATAACTAAGAAGGACTGACTACTAATACTTGGAACAAATACAGCATGTAAATAACTGCTTTGTAACAAATATACACATGGATACCACTACCATGGTAATTATCATAGAATATGTGCAATTTAATCTGGCTCCTATGACTGGCTGGTATTACTTTCACATTCGTTGCTGACAATCACAAATAACTCATAACTACATAAAACAATAAAGAATTACATTGCCCAAAATACAGTTCGGATGTTAAAGTTTGTGTAGGAGACTCTTTAATGACACAAGTGCCAGACAAAAATATTCCGGAGTGTACTGAACAATGTGGAGCTTTCACTAGAATATAAACCAATCCACCAACGTCTTTACTGAGACAATTCTGCTACAAAAAGGGGTAGCGGAACTGAACAGTGTGATTTTTAATGTGAAACAGTTTGAAATGACATGCTTTAAAACTAATTTGTTATATTTGCAGTCACTCTATCACTGTGGTAATACGGAAGCAGATAATAAACAGCTCCAATTTTATGCTGGTACAATAGTTGTCAGGGGGAAAGTTCTATTTAGACTACATCACTTCTGTTTTTCCTATATCATATATGTTCTAATTATATTGATTGAAAAAGAATACATATGATTGCTGAATCTAAGAATATACATACTATTTGTTTTTAAATTTCATTTTTCTAATGATTTACTTTATTGTGTTTTACTAACATATTAGTGATATATCATAAACTGATAAAATTAGAAAATTTTTAAAATTTAAAACGATTTAGAATTGAGTTTCTTTTCAAAAGCAGCCTTAGTTGAGGGGAAGCTTAAGACTTCCTCTCTTTACTTCATCGTCAGTAATATTGTACTTAGGCGCAGAGGATGCTGCTCAGTGGTAGACTGTCTTGCCTAGCATGTGCCTGCCTTAGGTTCCATTCCCACCACTTTCACCACCAGCACCAGCAGCGATATGGAGCTTAATATACACAAAAAGCAGGAAATAATATGTCAGATGCCACCATTTGCTATCAAGATTGAATCTCGCTCTGTTGACTTTTAGGAACAAATCCCCTGTTTTACTCTAAAACACAAGTAAGACAGATAAATTGTCTTTACTACACTCTCTGGAGGCACTGGGTGACCCATGAAATGTAGATGGATTAACGATAATTCTTAAAAGTCTTAAGGACATACGAAGGCAGGAAGCATGTGCCTCTTTTTTAAATTTTCTTTTTTCCAGTTCTGGAGCTTGAACTCGGACTTTCCACTGGGCAATATCCCTAGCATCCCTTACGCAGGATTTCTTGGTATGTTTTTGTTTAGATACACAGTCTTAGTAAATTACTAAGTTGCCCATGATGGATTAAAACTAGAAATATTCCTACTTCAGCCTCTTCAAATGCTGGGATTATAGATGTGTGCCACACACACCTCAATTGAAATATTTATTTCTAGACTTAAGACTTTGTTTCATTCTTTGAAGAAACTATGCATTAGTTTGATTCAAAAGTACATTTAGAAACTGAATTCTGTTCCAATAAAATAACATATTTTATTACCAGTACTTTTAGAAACTGAATTCTGTTCCAATAAAATAACATATTTTGTACCAGGAATCAGACCCAGGATCTTGCCATTGCCAGCCAGACACTTGTGCTGCTGAACCGTATCTCCAGCTCCCAATAACCCCCTTTTATACACATAAAATAAAACTAAAAATTCTTAAACAGATTAACCAAATACTCAAAATAACAAGCTGAATAACTGTCCTCAGCACACCTTTGCACACTATTCAGTTTCTCATTAATATTTAATTTCTAATACTGTGATACTGGTGTTTTTCTGTAATATATCATTTTCCCACATGGTCATGATATATATTTAGTTTTTCCATAAAATTGCTTACAAACTGACTTAAAATTTATGTTTTAATGATTAACAAATTAGAAACTTATGAATTCTCAATTTACTCATCTTGAAACCATAATTCTTTTGTTTGAGAAAACTCTTTCTTACAGGTATAAGGTATCCAGTAGATTTCAGTGTTACTGCTCTATGGAGGATATTCCAGGGTTTAGCGTTGCATAATTGAAAAGTCTTGGCATAAGAACTTTCACTGGTATCTCTTGGTTCCACTCAGAGTCTTTCTCGTCAATAACTAGTTTCAAAGACAAAATGTCAAATAAGTCTTATCTAGCCATGATTCCTTTGAATTTTTGCTTAATAAATTTAAATGCTGAAAACTTTTTTCTATGTAGTCTCATGAGCATTTATCATTATATGATTCCTTGATGATGACCATTCTTTCTGGAGTAAAATGGAATCTGTTTTGTTTTAATTTGCATTTCTGTAGTGGATGGAGATGTTGAGTGTTTTCTTCATATATTTATTGGCAATTTGTACTTCTGTGTCTGTTCATTTCACTTGCTTGTTTTTTTTTAATTGGGTCCTTTACTTTGGGTGGTCTAAGTTTTTAGTTCTTTATATAGTCTAGATATTAATCTTCTGTCTGAGAAATGGCTGGCAATTTTTCCCATTCTGTAGGTTTTCTTTTTACTCTGTTGGTTCTTTCTTTTGCTATGCTGAGACTTTTTAAATTATAAATGACCCCCTTTGCTGATTCCTAGTACTATGTCCTGTGGAACCCTGGTTTGTTCAGAAAGCCTTTACCTATACCTATGACTTTGAGTTTTATCTATTTCATCTTCCAGCTTGTTAAGTGTTTTTGTCTTCACATGTAGTTCTTTGATCCATTTTGATTCTAGTTTAGTACATGATGAGAGATGAGAATATAAATTAGTGTAACTACTATGGAAATAAATATGGAAATTCTTCAAGACCTAAAAATGGAAACTGAATTTGACCCAGCCATCCCTCTTCTGGGTATCTTTCTAAGAGTTGAAGATCTCATATGACAGTGAAGCATGTGCATCCATGTTTATAGCAGTACAACTTATAATATTAAATATTGCAAGTTGCCTATATGTCCATCAACAAATGAGTCAATAAAAAAATGGTATTCACACACCATGGAGTGCTACTTTACCATGAAGACATAAATGTGAGCTATTTGTAGGAAAATGGATACATCCTGAGACCATAATGTTAAGTAAAATAAGACACACAAAGTTAAATACTGCATAGTTTATCTTGTATGAGAAACCCAAGTAATAATGAGCAAAACCCCAAATTATAAAGAACAAAATAAACATAGACAATGGGAAGTAGAAACATAGTTCTTTCTCAAATGGAAAGGAAATGAAGAGATGGAGAGATAGGAAAGGAAGGAAAGAGAAAGGAATGAAAAAAAAAGCTAAAATGTATTGTGTTCATGTACAAACTTCACAGAAAATAGGCAAACATTATGCCCTACAAATATATACCAATAAAAAATCACCAAACATTTCAAAATACTACTTTATTCTAAGTAGGTATTAATGATCTTCTGCATTTACACAGAATATGTAGTGATTTCAACCTTTTTAATCCTTATTGCATAAATTTGAGTTTTTATTTCCTTTAATGATAAGATTGGCTAGGAGTTTATCAATTTTATTTATTCTTTCAAAGAACCAATTATGATTCATTAATTCTTTGTATTGTTTTCTTAGTCTCAAATGTGTTAATTTCTGCTCAGATCTTATAATTTCCTCCCTTCTTTGGGCTTGATTTCTTCTTCTTTATCTGGAAGTTTGAAGTGCTGCAGTATGTTGTTAGTTTGTGCTTCTTCCCTTTTCCTGATGTGAAAATTCACTGCTATAAATTTTCCTTCTGTAGAATGCTTTCATTGTGTACCACAGATTCTGGTAAGTTGTATCAGCATTTTTGTTTGATTGTATATATTGTTTAATTTCTTTTTTAATTTTTCCCATGGCCCAAAGGTTATTTAGCAGGGCACTATTTAATTTTTATGTGTTTATGGAGCTTTTTGGTTTCTTTTGTCATTAATTTCCAATTTCATTGCACTATGGTCAGATAATATGCAAGGTATAATTTCAGTTCCTCTGCATTTACTTAAGCATGTTCTATGGGCTAGTATATGATCTGTGTTGGAAAAAGTCCCATGTGTATCTGAGAAAAATGTGTATTGTGATGTTGTTGGGTGGAACACTCTGTGCATGTCTACTAAGTTCACTTGTTCAAAAGTTAGATTCAGTTCTATTATTTCTTTGCTGATTTTTTATCTGGTTGATCTATCTCTTTGTGACAATGAGGTGGTAAGGTCTCCTGTTATAATTGTGTTATTGCTTATTTGATTGTTTTACCTCTACTAATATTTATCTTACATAGTTGGGTGTTCCCATATTATATATATATATATATATATATATATATATATATATATATACTTATGATTGTTAGCTCTTCCTCTTGAAGTTTTCCCATAACAAGTATGTGGTGACCTTCTTTATCTCTTTTGATCATTTTTGGTTTGAAGTTCACATTGTCTGTATACCAAATAGCCACCCCTGCTTTTTTCTGGTTTCCTATCACATGTAGAATTATTTTCTATCCTTTAATTTTCAATCCATGAATTTCCTTTTGAGATAGATGTGTTTCATGCATACAAAAGGTTGTTGGATTTTTTTCTCTATCCATTCTACCATTCTGTTTCTTTTGATTGGTGAATTCAGACCATTTACCTTCATTGTTATAACTGATATATTTTAACTTATTTTTGTCATGTTATCCTTGTACTGTAAGTGCCCTATTTTTCCCCTCTGTTTAATTTCTTTCTCTGCTTAGTGTTTTTTTTCTGTTGTTGTTCTTGAAATTGTGGTCATTTTTATCTGTTTGTAGAACATCTTTCAGTACTTTTTGTAGGAATGGTTGGGTGTTCATGAATTTCTTCAGTTTTTGTCATTGAAGTATCTTATTTCTCCATTAATATTGAAATATAGTTTTGTAGGGTACATCAATCTGGGTTGGAAGTTGTTTCCTTTCAGGACTTTAAATACTTCACTCCAAGCTCTTCTTGACTTGATAGTTTGTGTTGAGAAGTATAGTGTGATTCTGATAGGCTTTCCTTCATAGATGGTCTGTTTCTTTTCTCTAATGGCTTTTAATATTCTGTTGGTATGCTGAATTTCTGAGATCTTGATTATTATATGTGTACATGTAGATTTATTTTGGTTATGGTTAATTGGAGTTCTCTATGCCTCACTTATTTGTATGTCAGGTTCTTTTTCTGTGCTTGGGAAATTTTCTGCTTTACTTCTGCAGTCTTTTTTTGTCATTTGTGTATAGTCCTTTTTTTGTTGATACCTATTAGCCTTACATTGTTTACCTTTGCATCATCTTGCAGTTTTTGAATTGTTATTTTCTGATTTCTTGTTTTTAAAGATATCTTTCCTTTGTGATCATGAGCTGCGATCCTGTCTTTAAGTTCTGAAAGTCTATCTTCAGTTTCATTCATGCAATTTTACCAGCTTTTGATGAAATTTTTGATTTCCTGAATATCTCTTTGAATCAATTTCATGCATTGTAAGATTTTCACATATTTTTTCATTCAATGTTTCCTTAATTTTCCTATGCTTTTCTTTTTTTTTAAACCTATGTCTTCTTTGGATATGCTCACCAATTCTTTCATGTTTTTCACTTCTTTTTATGCCTGAAAGATGATTTCTGATCTGATTTCCTTTATAATATCATGGGGTTGATTCTTCCATTGCTATCATTTAAGAAATTGTGGGTGTGTTATTTTCAATTTCTTCAATGTCTAGTCTTGGACTTGTTCTGGACAGGTTGGAGGTTTAAAATTGAATTTTGTTCCTTCATTTTGGCATTTTCCTGTGTCCTCCCATTCAGCCGGATACCAAGATGCCAAGTTTTAGTTGCTTCCTGTGCTGGTGGCATGTCCCACAGTAGGCCTCACTGAGGATTGCCAATGGCAGTAGGTCTCTGGACATGGCATTTTTGTCTCTCTGGGCCTCACCAAGTGTCTCCAGATGGCTGTGGGTCTCTAGGTGCTGCCTTCCAGTCCCTGTGGGCCTCACTGAATGTTCCTGGATGTGGGTGAGTCTCAGGGTGCAGCTTCCTGGTTCCCATGGGTCTCACTGAGGGTTCCTGGATGTGGGTACATCACTGGGCAAAGCTTCTTGGTTCCATAGACCTCATTAAAGTTCACCAAATGGCTGCAGGTCTCTGAGCACAGCCTCCCAGTTCCTATGGGCCTCACTAAGAGTTCTCAGGTGTGGGCAGGTCTCTGGGTGCAGTTTCCTGGTCCATGACCCTCACCAAGGATTACCAGATGGCTGCAGGTACCTAAGTACTGCCTTTCAGTTCTTATGGGCCTCACTGGGGATTTCTGAGTGTTAGTGGGACTCTCCTATTTTATTCTAATATGAATATTAATTTATTTTATCAAAAACTGGATTTCTCAACCAAAATTGAGATTCATAAAGTACAGTAACAAAATTTCAAAATTAAATTTTGTGAGCCATTTGAATTTAAGTCAATACTGTGGATTTTCACGTCACCTTTACTTTTGGAGGTATATATTTCAGATTATTGTATTGTTTTCAATAAAAACAATCCTACAAACGCCAAGCTCTACCATTTTAGGTCCTCATTTATAATTATTTTGGAGGAAATATTTTCCACAAACTGGGAGCAAGAAGAAATCCAGTTTAGTGGAACTGTTTCTTAACAAATCAATACTAGTGTAAAAATTTTTTAAATTTATGAAATACTCTAAAATTTCAACTACTTTTAGAACTAACTTGATGCTGAATAGAAAATGGAAAGTACACATGGCCCCTATGAGACTATTTTAACATTCTAACTAGTAATGATCCTTTTAGTTGTTACCCTGTTTGTATGGATATAGTAAGATATAAGATAAGAAAAATACAGACCTTCTTTGCATTATGACCAAGTTCCATTCTTGCAACTGGGTTGTTAACTGAATTGGCCCCTACATAAGGAATCATATATAATATGTGCATTACAATATTCACTACAAAGAAATGGTGAAAGGAAGCTTTAACCCAATGACTTTATTTTTATTTGCATAACTCTTACATGCAGTACTGTAATGAATGACATAACATAAAAGTACAGTACAGTATTGTACAGTACAATCAGCAAAAATTACAGTACTATGTAAACAAGGTGTAGTATACAAAAGGACACTGAGTCTATAAACAAAATGTACAGAACTGTACAAAAGGACAGTTCATAAGTCAAAGCAGCAGATCATAAGTCAGAATTGCATACCTCAGTTCTAAGTCCAGTTGTTAAACAAAAAAGTTGTTAAATGAGGAATAGCTGGATATAGTAAAATAATAAGTGATAGTTTTGAGAATTTATAATATTTGTTTGAATTAATCTTTAATATAATTGTACTTTCATAATATTTACTTTTTAATCACAGTGGTGTTAATCAATCTGCTTACAACTGCCTACAATTTAACTCTTAATAATTAATTAGAAGGTAAAAACACCAATATATATGAAATCATATTTGATAAGCCCCAAATGGCTACAAGCACATGAAAGACCTATTCATAATTATGTCTTAACACAAAAACAAGATAGCCTGGAACATCTCAATTCACCATATATTGAATCTTCCAAAACACAGAGGGTTTAAATCCCACATGTTAAAGAGATCTTGTATATATAGATACCTCAATCCTGTCATGGCAACATGACAGTCACTCCTGTACTATTCTGGACAGCAGTCTGTCCAGATTATATGGGTGCACCTCTAATCTGCACTCTACGTGACCTAGTAATTGTGCCTAGCCACATTTGCCAATGACCTCTCTCTTGGGTCAATGAATGATGTGATGAAGATGTTCAAACTGTTCTCATAGTGACTGGAGTATGATGGTGAGAAGTCAGAGATAGGCTGAGTGTCCACTCTAGGAGAATGCTGAATAAAATGAGTTAAATGCAAACCATATGGCCGGTAGAAACAATCAAGTAGACACTCATAAAGCAACATTAGCAGAATGAAATAATATGTAACTTAATGAAAAACTAAACAGCATGTAACATAAAAATGACTCAATATGTTTAGATAAGTTAAAAATACATACTGTTGTAAGTCTGTATTTTCCGGTGAACACATTAAAACTAAATGATACACTGAGAATGCCTATGTGTAAAAAGGGAAATGAGAACAAGACACAGAAATATAAAGAATGAATAAAGGAAACAATAGAAAAGACTTAAATAGGCCCAAGATGACAAAGTGCAAATGGAGAAAAATGATTAACAAAATTCAATGTACCTGATGTCAATGCCAAAATGAAAATATAAAAAAGCAAACAAAGAAGAAAGAAGTAGAGGAGAAGGGAGAAGCAGTCCAAGAGTGATCAAGGTATGGTCCAGATCAAATGAAATGAAACAAATTGTAACAGGCCAGTTCTGCTCTAGGCTATCCAGAAAGAAAAGGAATTCTCTTTAATCCCTTCCTTTCCCAACTAACCAGAGTGAAACCCAGGATAATGAGCACGGATCTCTACACAGGCTTTATTTAAAAGTACAAGGACAACCCTAAAAAACTCATCCACTGCTTTCAGCTTCTAACACTCTTATACCATCCTTATGTTTTCAATATCTTCATCTTGCATATGATTACAAGGAACTGGCGTATACAAATTGCCAAGCCTGGAAAGTCCAAAGAACTGCAGACAATAAGCTAGAAACCCAGAAGAACTAATCATTTAGCCACAGCCCAAATGTCAGTTGGCTTGAAAACCAAGAAGAGTTCAATTTGACAACAAAGTCAAGAAAAACCCAGGTTATGTCCCAAAATGTGACCTTACCTTTATCCCCAGGACAGTTAGTCTTTTTGTTCTACATAGGCTTTCAACTGATTCAATAATACCCAACCCTATTAGAAAGTATTCATCTGAAGTCAGTCTCCTGATTCACATGTTAATCTCATCCAGAAACATCCTTACAGATACATTCAAGGTAATGGGTGACCAAGTGTCTGGGCCTTCTATGATCCAATCAAGTTGACATATAAAATTAACCATAATAATAGTTAATGTAGTAAGGTAAAAAAAAAAAGTATGCATGAGAAACTTAGCTCCACAGTGGACACACACTTGCTGGAGTTAGCCAGGAAAGAACGTCCAGTATCCTGCCCGGTCACCATGAGTACAAACTGCAGTGGTGGTGTCGACGGATGTGGTGATGGTGTTTGATTAGAATAGCTCCACAGGGGATATTCTTGGCCTGACTTCTGTGTTCTATATGGCTTCCAACTTCCTTTAATAATCCCGATAGAAGTTTTGTCCTTTTCTACTAATAACCCTGACTAACAGATAGACCCACAGATATCACATATGATCGTCACTGTTTGCACTTCAGAAATACAGTTCAGTGCCTGGAAATGCACTAAGTGTTGGCATACACAGGTGATAGTTTTCTTGCTCTAGTAAGCACTTGACTGGTTTGTGCTAGTCCTCTCAGGCAGGAAACCACATGGGGTCAGAACCTTGATGAACAGCAACTGTATAAACAAAAAGTGGGCAAAAAGTGTGAGCAGAACCTGGAGGAGGTCTTACTCCTTAAAACCATCTTTGAGTGACCACACTTTTCTGAGTGACTGTTCTCCACGTGTTTATTAAGTGAGTGGAAAAAAGCAAAATATAAAAGGCCCTTTCCTTTATAGTATTAATCTTCAACTGGGAACTATTGTCCTTTAAGAGAACATTTGGTAATAGACAGAGACATTTTTGGCTCTCACAGTTGGGAGGGTACTACTTATGTTTAGTGGAAAGAGACTAGGCTTCTGCATGCAAATAACAGTTCTGCAGCAAAGAAGTATCTTGTTTGAAATGCCAATAGGGCTGAGGTTGAGGAGCTGCTCTATAGCCACTCTTTGTGAGGTCCTTTGTAACTAAAACAGATTACAATACTATCTGATACAGGGAGGTTCTACTGATAATCTCATTCTACATACAGGAGAACTAATGCATGACATTTAAGTAACTCTACCTAAACTATGCTGAGCTCATCTTTCTGTGCCCTCTTCCTTGCCATATTATTGCCCTACACATCCCAGTACCATGCACTGTTTGGACTGTTAGACAATCTTACAAATCTGCTGTCCTACCTCTAGTCCTGCTCACTCTAGCATTGCACAGAGTAACTAACTCTACAGAAGCAATGTTTGAAATGCTAAGAATCTCTTTGCTGATACTTCCTTCATGAACTTTGTCATCTGATGTTCCATAAGTAGTGGCCCAGGTCCCTGTAAAAGGAAAATGTCATACTGAATAAAGATCAAGATATATTTAGGATCTAAACCTAAAATGTTTTTACCTGCTCAGGTAATTTTTTCTTACTGCAATAGCATAAGCAGAGGAGAAAAAAATATATATATGTATATATATATATATATATATATATACACATATATATATATTCACTCATATGAATGTCTTCAAAGACAACATTGTTTCCATTTGAGGTTCATATGTTAAGATACATATACTTCCAAGAGATGAGCCATGCTTATTTACTAAATTATTTATTACACAATTTAGGATTATAGCTGAATACATAATTTAGAATTTACATCTGAAAACATAACCAAAAGTCTTCCTTTCCACAAACTAACACTACTTTCAAAAATGTGAGATTCTCCAGAGGAGGATGAACAGACTACAAATATGAATTAATATTCTAATGGGAAAATGGGATGTGAGAGGCTATTTCACAAAAGACTTTTATTTTAAAGAAATTCATGTGTTTTAAAAAGAAAATGACCCAATGAATCATCCTCTAAGGTCTTAAATAATTTCAGAGAGAATGAAAATATGGTATAGAAAAAGATTATTTAGGGGCCTTGTGTATAAAACACTAAAAAGTATAAAAATAAGGCCTCAGAATGAAAAATCCTTGAAAAGATCATAGTTGGTGTAATAACAAAATAATTTCAAGGATTTCACAAGACCCACACTTAGTTCTATGCAATTTAGAGGCAAGATAATATATTCCCCATATGACAGAATGCATTGAGCAGTTAATGCAAGAGTAACACTGCTATTTTTGAAACCAAAGATGAGATAGGCAGTATTGTTTTCTTACAAAGTGACCTTCATGCAGTTTATCATGTGCTCCACAACACAGGGGCTGTATATATTCAAAAGATAATAAAAATAGGCCAGTATGCTAAAATGAATGGTATCATTCATGGTCATATTCAGATAATCCTTCACATACTCAGATAATCCTTAGAGGGTACAAGCAAAACTGACTACAAATATAGTTTGACAACATTACAGTTTCACTTGATTTCTCCTCCCCTTCATCTCTCCCCTGCTTCCCCAAAATTTTCTCTTAAATCACTTCAACACTAACCCTTTACTTCAAATATAAACTACTTTTAGCAGAGTCTGGCTTCCTATCTATTTCTTACCTATTATTATTGTTTTCTTATTCCCCACTCTTCCTACTGACTTACCCCTCTCTTTTCCCTCATCCTTCCCTTTTCTTTCCGCATCACAGATTAATTGCCAGTATTTGTCAAAAGAACATTTGTAAAAAAAGTGAACACTTAAAAATGTTTTAATGTTTATAATTGATACATGTTTAAATATTAGGATACAGTTATAACTGCTAGAAATTCTTTGTACAACATAGTGACTGGGTTCAGGCCAAACTGAATAGGGTGAGATACTAGATAATTCATTTTGACAAATAAAGCCAAGATCACATAGCTGGAAAAGAGAATGTAATTAAAGAAATCTTCAAAGCATCAAAAACTTCTCTTTACTCTATTTGATCTAAAACAGTAATGATGAACTTTTTACAACTTTCCTGACCTAAACACTCAGTACACGCACGCACACACACACACACACACACGAGAGAGAGAAAAAGAGAGAGAGCATAGAGAAACAAGACAATGAAATGCCTCAGTGACTCCTAACTCATCCAAACTTGAGCTGCATAACTGATTAAAGAGGCTGCAAAGAAACTCTATAAGCTCAAGATAACATAACCCAAAAGATAGTGGAACAAACAAACTAACCAAAATGGTTATAAAAAAATAAAAAATAGAAGAGTTGACAAAAACTATTCAAAACATTAATGATAAGCTTACTAAAAAATTAGACTCCATAAAAAATGTCAAACACAAATCCCAGAGATAAAGAATTTTCTTGTACATGAACAGCAAAAATGACCAATGTGAGGAAAGAATCTCAGACCTCATACAATGAAAAAACATGATATAATCAGAAAAACCTTAAAAATAATAAAAGAGCCTTTAGAAAATTTCTGCAAAAGCTGCCAGTTGAACTAAGAATAATCTAAGGCTCATTGGAATTAGAGAAGAATTAGAGGCTACCCATATGGAATAAAAAGTCTGTTTATGCAAATCATGCTAGAAAACTTGCCAAATATGGGAAATGAATTCAACATACAGATAAGCGTGTCTTAAAGAATGCAAAAATGGGGCTGGGGGTTTAGCTCAGTGGCTTAAGCGCCTGCCTGGCAAACGTGAGGTCATGAGTTCCATCCCCGGTACAAAAAAAAAAAAATGCAAAAATGTTACTATTTTTAAAAACCCACCATAACATCATAGTCAAGATCCCAGAAGTCCAACATAAAGACATGATCTTAAAACTATGAGAGAAAAGCAAAAAAAAAAAATCACTTTTAAAAGTGAACACATAAGAATAACAGAAGACATTTCAACACAAACATTGAAGGCCAAGAGCTAAGTGTTTCAAACCTTAAAATAAAACTAATTTCAATCCAGTTGAATATATCCTATAAAACTATCTTTCAAAACCAATGGAGAAATAAGGACTTTCTCTGAAAAAGAAAGAATTATGAAATTCACAAACACCAAACCAGCACAGTAAAAATACCTAAGAATATCATAGAGACAATGAAAACAACTGTTGTAGTCAGAGTTTTACAAAGGAAAGATTTAATATAGGACACATAATTTATAGGACTATTTTATAATATTCCCCGAAAAAGTCAAAAGCAAAAGAATGCAGGAAATTTGTCTACACACTAGAGACCTAAAGAATCCAACTGAGGGCTTGGATCCCACATTAATGTCCTGCACAAGTCCTGATGAAAACCTAGAGCCATGACAATGTTGTCTACAAGTCCAACTTTAGACCCAAAGCCCACAACAATGTCTCATGCAAATCTGTATCAAACATTGAACTGAGAAGCCCTAAAGGTCAGTGGTGGAAGCTAGAAAGTCTGCACCAGCAGTGTGAAAGATCTATGCCAGCAGGCTGAGGGATATGAACTGGAACCAGGAAGAAATGCTCAAAGTAAGGACCAGAGCTCCTCAAAATCAAACAAACAAACAAACACCCAGCCATCCTCAGTGATAGTGAGGACCCACGCTCCTCCAATGATGAGAACAGCCAAGTTCATGTCAGAAAGCCACTGTCACATATTTCTGAGGGTCAACAGCACATCATCCAGATATCCTCCTTCCAGATATCCTCCCTCCAGATATCTTCCCTCCAGATATCTTCCCTCCAGGTATCTTCCCTCCAGATATCTTCCCTCCAGATATCTTCTTTAGGCTGTTGCAACAATCCTCAAGTGGGCCTTCTACACCAAGCACCATGTTTATTCAGTTCATCTGGCTGTTACAAGTTGACCAACCAAGCCAGAGTCTGATGGAATGAATTCATCAAGCAAGATGAGTAAACAAAAAGAAATATATGAATCAATGACAGAAAACAATGTAATGGAAAAAATGAAACAGTATCTTTCAGTAATAACTTCCAGTGTAAATGGACTTAACCCCACAATTAAAAGACTGGATCAAAAGCAAGCATAACAGTCTGCTGTATTTGATAGCCTCATCTAATTTGAAAATAAATTCGTAGACTAAACACTGAAGGATGGAAAACAATATTTCTGGAACCAGGTTCCCAAAAGCAATAGGGGGTGCATTTTTAATCTCAGACAAAATGTTTCAAGGTGAAACAGATCAAGAAGCAAATAAACTCACAGCATATTAATTAAGGTAACAATTCAATAGGTAGAGCTAACACTTAGGAATATACATACAGGAAATATCAGTGAACCCAATTTCATATAACTAACATTGTTCAACATAAAAGATCAAATCAACACCAACAAGACTGCGGTGGGTGACCTCAATTCCCCCATTTTCACAAATAGATCAACTAAACAAACTATTAACAAAGAAATATCAGAGCTAAATCACACAGTCAAAGAAATGGAATTAATAGACATATATAGAATGTTCTACCCATACACATTCTTAACAGCAACACATGAAACCTTCCCCAAAATATACTAATCTAAAAGCCTGCTTAAATGAATACAGAAGAACTGAAATCATCCCATGTTTTATCATAGCACACTTAAACTAGAAATTAATCATGAAAGAAACCACAGAAATTTTAAAAACAACTGGATAGTAAATAACACACTCCTGAACACTCAGTGGGTCATAGAAGGTATCAAGAAAGAAAGTAAATAATTTGTAGAATCAAATAAAAATGCCAGTATAACATGTCAGAACCTATGGAACAAAATGAAAGCAGTCCTACCAGGAAAGTTTATTGCTGTCAGTGGTCACTTCAGAAAATCAGAGTGGACTCAAATAACAGAATGATGCTCCTCAGACAGCTGAAAAACAAGAGCAGTCCAAACTCAAACCTAGTACAAGGAAAGAAATCATAGAGATCAGCATGAAAATTAACAAACTAGAGATTAAAATGAAATACAAAGAATTAATGAACTGAAGAATTATTACTCTTAGTTTTTAAATTTTATTTTAAAGAGGATAAAAATGATAAAACCAATCAAAACAAACCAGGGTAAGAGATACAGGACTTCAAAACATTACAAAATAAACAATAGTTACCATAATGTTTTAAAATTTTAAGATAACTTTGGACATAGTAAAAATAAAAAAGAACAGAACAGAATAGAAACAATAAAAATAAAACAATCAATTCAATAAAGGACTTCAAAACAAGTCAATAATAAATCCAAAATTGTTACCTTAATATATCTTGCTATCTTTGAAATAGCTGCTCTTGCCATCAGATTTGACAAAAGAAAATAAAACCCAACCCAACAAAACAATGGAAATGATATAGGACTTCAAAACAAGACAATAGAGAATCAACAATGGCTGCAACCCTCAGAAGGAGGTCTCCTAGATGCCACACGGAGTACTGCTATCCTCTGAGCCTATGATCAGACACTGGGCCTAGACCTGCAATGTTAGTGAAACACCAAAGCACTATATACATCCAATTGCATTGCACTTCAATAGCTATCCTCACAGACTGTGTTTCTCCTGATAAGCTGGTCACTTATTGAGGTAGTGGTGGTGGGGATTGGGGCATGAGTACTTCTTGTTTGCCAGCCAGTATGCCAGAAGGGGCTGGGGTCTGGCTGATCCAGTCTGGTGGTGGCCCACGCATGGTGTTGTTTCCCAGATCGGGCTTTCATCCTGGTGTGGCCTTCTCTCTACCCCTAATCTGTGAATGGTGCTGACTTACACGGAAAGGCTCGGGTCTGGCTGATCCTGTTCAGTGGCCAAGAATTATTTCCTTTAAAAATGAGACATATACTTACCCAACTTACTAAAAGAGGGAAATAAAAATCTGTGTCAATGTATGTATATAGAAAAGAAAAAGATGAAATTACAATGGACACCACTGAAATCCAAAAAAATAAGGAAATATAATTAAAAAATTGTACTCCAGAACAATCACAGAATCTTGAAAAAAGAAAACAATCCTAAACACATATGAATTACAGAAATTGAAAAGACATTATATGGAAAACATGAATAATACTATTATAGAAAATGAAACTTAGGCTGTAGTAAAAATCTACCAATTAAGAAAAGGTCAGGACCTGATTGATTCATGGTTGAATTCTGCAAGAACCTCAGGGAGGCTATAATGCCAATACTTCTCAAATTCTTTAATAAATTTGAAAAGTATTGGAAATGAAATACTTCCAAACTCATTCCTTGAAGCCACCATTATGCTGATTCCAAAGTCAGTCAAGAACCCAACTAAAAAGAAAACTACATGCCAATCTCTTTAATGAAGATAGATTCAAAAGTTCTCTAAAAGATATTGGCAAACAGAATGCAGCAATTCATTAAAATATTAAATAGGCTTTATTTAAGAAATTCAAGTATAGTTCAACACACGCAAATCAATAAATGTAACACACCACATAAACAGAAGCAAAAGCAAAACTCATATGATCATTTCATGAGATACAGAAAAAGCCCATGACAAAATCCAACATCCATTTATGATAAAAATCCCTTAAGGAAATATATAAAAGGAACTTATCTCAACCCAATAAAAGTGATTTATGATAAACACATTCTTAATATCATATTAAATGGGGCAAAGCCAAAAGATTTTCTTCTAAAATCAGGAACAAGTCAAGGATATCCACTATCACCACTTTTAACTACATATTCAAAACAGCCAGAGAAATCATGGAGAAAGAGATAAAAGGGAGATAGACTGACAGAGAAATGATAAGTAGATAGATGGTAGGTAGAGAGATAGATAAATAGATAGCTGAAATGAAACTATACTAACATGCAGATGATATGCTCCTTTACATAGAAAACCACCCCAAATTTCACCAAAACAGTAGTAGAACTAATAACTACATTCAGCAATATAGAAGAATACAAAATCAATGCACATATATTGGTAACATTTCTGTACATCAACAATGAACTAAAAGAAAAACAATTATACCATTAATAATAGCATCAATACTGAATTAAACTCTCCAAGGAAGTAAAAGACTGCCACAACAAAATCTACAGTACTTTGAAAAAGGAAATCAGAGAGGATGTCAGAAAATGTAAAGATCATATCATGTTCCCAGATAGGCAGAACCAATATTATTAAAATGCAATATTTATAAAATTGATGTATAGTTTTAGTGCAGTCTCAATCAACTCCATATATTTTGTAAATAGAAAAAATATAAGAAATAACAATAAAACAGTTTCAGAACAGGCTACTGGAATAGTAACAATAATCAATGCATTTTGTATTGTTATATTCACAGTGGTTGTTTAGAGTATGAGATATAGTCATGAAACACTGTCCAGAAAATTACTAGCACAAAACTCTCCACTCAATAAACAAGATAAATCAGTTGAATAACTATTATAACTGTCTTGTACTTATATAGATATAAATTTCTTCCTTTTCCCTTACTTTCTTTCCCCTTTCTCCAATCACAATTTTTTCTTTTCTTTTCAACCATTTCTTCCCTATTCTCAGTATCTATTGTCCAATTTGGATCTGGTATACGCTTTCAGATTCTCATACTAGTGAGACAATATGATGTTTATACATGTGAATTTGATGTATTTCACTTATGAGCATGGTCTTGAGTAACATCCATTTACTTGTAAGTCTCAAGTTTAGCTTTCTTTTGGCAGAGTAGTATTCCATTATATTAAAAAAATCTTTGAAATCCATTTCTCAGTTGATTGGCATGTGGTTTTTCAAAGATTTAGCTATTACAAATTGTGCTGCTATACACATGGGTGCACATATATCACTCTGGCGTGATGTTTTTGATACTTCTGGGAAGATATGTAGAAGGGGAATGGGTGGATCAAACGGGACATCTAATCCTAGTTTTTAAATGAAATCTCCACACTGATTTCTACAGGGTTGCACCAGCCTGCATTCCCACCAAGAGTGGAGAAGGGATCCTTTGTTACTAGCTGTTGTCTTGATGATAGCCATTTTTTCTGAAGTGAGATAGAATATCAGTGTTGTTTTAATTTGCGTGTCTCTAATGAGCAAATGCGTGTCTCTAATGATGCTAAATATTTTTTATGTATTTGTTTGACATTTGTATTTCTTCATCTGAGAACTGTGTATTCATCTCAGATGCCTATTTTTGGAATGGGTCTTTGAATTTGAGGTCCTGATTTTTTCAGTTTTTCATCTATTCTAAGTATGTCTTTTGTCTCAGGAACAACTGACTGTAACGTTTTTTCCACTCTGAAGGTTATTTTTTCACTCTGTTGGGCAAAAGCTTTTTAATAAGCTGAAATTGCATTTGTTGACTGTTGTATTTCTAATGCAGTCTGGGTTTTGTTCATGATGTCTCTACCTACACTGATATCTTCAAGATTTCTGCCTATTTTCTCTTCTAGTATATTTAGGGTTTCTGTTTTAATATTTAGATCTTTGATATATTTCAACTTTAGTGCAGTGTATGGTGACAGACATGGGCCTAGTTTTAGTCTTTGGTATGTGGCAAAACAGTTTTTCCAGCACCATTTATTAAAGAGAATATTTTTCTTCCAGTGAATATGTTTAGCCCCTTTGCCAAAGATAAGGTTATTCAGTGTGTTTATAGTTGCTACTTCTTCTAATGTGTTCCCATGATCCTCATGTCTGCTTTTTTCCAATACGACGCTGATTTTATAACAGTAACTTTGTAGTATAATTCAGGTCAGGGATTGTGATGTCTCTTGACTTGCCTCTATTGCCCAGGATTGCTTTTGCTATTCTAAGTATTTTCTGGTTTGAATTGAATTTTAGCAATGTTTTCTCTAATTCTGTGAGGTTTGCTAATGGTACTTTGATTGGGATTGCATTAACTCTGTATAACAGTTTTGGGATGAGGGCAATTTTCACTACATTGGTTCTTCCTATCTATGAGCAAGGGATAGCTTTCCATCTTCTGACATCTTTGATCTCCTTTTTCAGAGTATTGTAGTTTTCAATGCATAGAAATTTTACATCTTTTGTTAGATTGACTCCTAAGTATTTCACTTTTTTGGATGCTATTGTAAAAAGTCTGCTTTCTCAAATTTCTTTCTCTGTGAGTTTGTTGCATGTTTACAGGAACACTGTTAATTTTTGAATGTTGCCTGTATCCAGATATATTACTGAAAATGAGTATTAATTTATAAATCTTTTGTTGTAGCTTTTGGGGCTTTCCATGTAAAACAATATGTAATCTGCAAATAATGATAATTTAAATTCTTCGTTTCCTGTCCTTATTCTTTTTTATTATTTAAAACAACAACGACAAAAGAATAAAAGCAATTATACAAAATTTCAAAACAAAATAATAGGAAATTAGCACTATTTAATATATTGCATATTGTTATCTACAATGTAGTTGCTCAGATTACAAGATTTAGGCATCAAAATGATCAATCAAATAATGAAAACACAACTTTTTGATCAACTGAAGTTAATAGCATAATTATCTATCATATATATTTCTTTTTCTCTCCTAATTGCTCTATCTAATGATTCCAGAACTATATTGAATAGGAGAGGTGATAGTGCATATACTTGTCCCTGATTTCAGCATGAAAGCTTTCATTTTCTGACCATTTAATGTGATGTTAGCTGGTAGTTTGTCATATAATGGCTTTTATCAGACTAAGAATAGGACCCTATATTCCAAATTTCTGTAGAGTTTTTAACCATGAAAGGGGTTTGGACTTTGTCAAATGTTTTTCTCTGCATCTATTGAGATGATCATGTGATTTTTGTCTTTTTTTCTGTTAATATGGTGCATTACAGTTATTGATTTGTACATGTTAAACAATCCCTGAATCTCTGGTATGAATCCAACTTGGTTGTGGTGTATAATCTTCCCAGTGATTTGCTGTATTCTATTTGTCAGTATTTTGTTCAGGATTTTTGCTTGTATGTTCATTAGGAAATTGAGCTGTAGTTTTCTTTTTTGGTTGGCTACTTCTCTGGTTTTGAAATCAAAGTGATACTTCCAGGAAACTTTTTAGTAGTGCTGCTTCCCTTTCAATACCTTTAAAGAGTTTCAGCATTTGTGGCATTAGCTGTTCTCTGAATTTCTTTCAAAATTCAACAATGAATCTGTCAGCACCTGGGTTTTTCTTTAATAGCAATTTATCAATTACATTTTCAATTTCATTGGATGATTTGAGATGGCTTAGAATTTTTTCATTTTCTTGATTTAATTTTGGCAATTGGATTGTATCTAGGAATCTGTCCAATTCTTCTATGCTTCTCAGCTTATTAGAATATAGGTTCTCATAGTAGGTATTGATGATATTCTGAATATCTGTAGAATCTGTTGGGATGTCCCTCTTTTCATTTCTGATTTTCTTTCCTCTTTGATGAGGTTGGTTAATGCTTTATCAATTTTATTAATGCTTTCAAAGAACTACCCTTTTGGTTTGTTGATTCCTTGTATTTTTTTTTAGTCTCAATTGTATTAATTGCTACTTTTATCTTTATAATTTCCTCCTTTGTATGAGCTTGGGGTTTGATTTGTTTTTCTTTATGATTTCTTTTCTTACATGAGTTTTGGGTTTGATTTGGTCTTCTTTCTCTAGGAATTTAAGGTTCAACATTAGATTGTTTATTTGAATTTGTTCTGTTTACCTGGTGTGAGAGTTAATTGCCATAAATTTTCTTCTTAGCATTGTTTTATGGTTATTATATTGTGTCAACTTCAGAAGTTTAGAAGCTTAACTAAGCAACTCAGCAGGGAACCAGGATTCATACTTTGTAAACATCCTCATCTTGTTCAAGAAGAGGGTACAGAGATAGAGGGAGTGCTATTCCTGTCCTAGGTGAGTGTAGCCTGCTTAAACTATAAGGAAGGGAAAGAGGCTTGTTCTCTCCCTTTTATGCCCTTGCTGCTTTTTTTTTATTTCTGCCACTTTGAACTGTTGTCCCTGTGTCATGCCACCCTGCCTTGAAACCATCTTACTACAGAATGAAACCTTCACAAACCATAAGCTAAATAAATCTTTCCTTCTTTAATTTTGGGTGTTGAGTATTTTGTCTCAGCAATGAAAGAAAAGCAACCAAGACAGATTGCTTTGATTGTGTCCCATAAGTCTCATTATGTTGTATTGGCATTGTCTTTAATTGTATATACCATGTAATTTCATGTTTAATATTCCCTGTGACCCACTGGTTGTTTGGAAGTGTGTTGTTTAATTTTCATTGTTTATGTAGTTGTATCTTTATCATTGATTTTCAGCTTTATTGCACTATGATCAGGTAGTGTTCAAAGAGTGATTTCAATGTCTTTACATATACTTAAACATGTTTTTAGGACAAGTATGTGGTCTATTTTCAAGACTGTGCCATGTGAAAGAAATGTATATTCTGATGTTTTGGGGTGCAACATTCTATAGACATCTACAAGGTCACTTATTCACAGGCTTGGTTTAATTCTGATATTTCTTTCATCTTTTGTCTGATTGATCTATCTATTTGTGACAGTGGGGTATTAAGGTCCTCTGTAACACCTGTGTTATTGCATATGTGATTTTTCATGTCTATTATAATTTGTCTTATATAGTGGGGTGTTCCCATACTTGGTGCATATATATGTATAATTGTTATCTCTTGCTCTTGAGTCTTTCCTCTAACAAGTATATAGTGTGACCTTCTTTATCTTTTTTAATAATTTTTGATTTGAAGTTCATATTGTCTGCACACAGAATAGGTACCTCTGATTTTTTCTGTGTTCCTGTGGCATGAAAAATTGTTTTCTGCCCTTTGAGTTTCAGTTGATGAATTTCTTTTTGGCTCAAATCTATTCCTTGAATGTAGCACATTGTTGGAGCTTGTATCTTGATCAATTATGCCAGTCTGTTTCTTTCATTGGTGTGTTGAGAAAATTTACATTGTTGGTTATTACTAATATGCATTGGCTAATCTTTTTCATGTTATTTTCCTTTTGTTGGATCCCAGTTATTGGTGCTTGTTATCTCTTTCTAATATATCCTTCAGAAAATTATGTGGAGCTGGTTTGGTGGTCATGAATTTCTTCAGTTGTTCTTTGTCATGAAAGTATCTTATTTCTTTTTCTTTTTTGAAAGTATCTTATTTCATTGCTGCATATGAAAGAAAATTTTGTGGGTACCTCAATCTGGGCTGAAGATTGTTTGTCTTTAGGGCTTGAAACACCTTACTCCAGGCTCTCTTGGATTTGAGGGTTTGTGCTAAGAAATCTGCTGTGATTCTCATGGGCTTTACTTTTTAGGTCTATTATTTCCTTTTTTTAGCAGTTTTTAATATTTTGTTCTTGTGCTGAATTTCTATAACCTTGATTATTATATGCCGTGATGTAGATACATTTGGGTCACGGCTATTTGGGGTTTTATATGCTTCATTTAATTGTATGTCAAATTCTTTATCCAATTTTGGGAGGTTTTCTGCCCTTATTCCTGTGAAGATGTTTGTAATGGCTTTTTCACTGTGTGCAACTTTTTCTGTGACTCAAATCAATCTTATGTTGTTCTGTTTTACTTAGTCTTATAACTGTTGGATTGATTTTTTTGTCATCCTTGCTATTTTAAAGATATCTTTCTTTCTCTGGTTGCTAGTCACATTCCTGTTTTCTATGTCTGGTATTCTATCCTCACCTTCATTTACTCTGTTGTGTATACTTTCAGTGGAGGTTTTTTTTTTTTTTAATGTCCTGCATTTCTTCTTGGATCTGTTTCACTGATTTCATCTCTTGTCTGTTTGGTATTAATGTTTTTCATCATTAAGATCCTTTTATTTTTATCTTTGTCTGTTTTAATTTATTTCATTTTGATTGTCAGTTCTTTATGTACCCTAGATATTATTTTTTTCTATGGTCTCTTCTGTTTGCTTTTTTCACTTCTGCTGCTATCATTTCAGAGATTTCTTCTATCTCTTTGTGCTCTGGGCTTGTCCTGCACCTGGGTGGGTTGGATATTTGGGGTTGCATTTCTTTCTTTCTCTTGTCAATTTCTGTTTTTTTATTTTAATTTGCTTTCTGTGTTGATAATTGTAGATTTCTTATGCTAGACAGCTTTATCACTGGTGTTGAGGATTTCCTAGGTACTAGGTGATGTCTGTTCCTCAAGGTTGTCTTCTAGATATAGGTGGTTCCTGGTCTTTATATCTATCCCATAAACTTACCTTCCCAATATATTAATAAGGTCAAGCCACTATCCATTTGAATCAAGGTCTATTCTTTTTGTACAGGACTATGGTGATAGTTATGACCCCTTGCAATTTCAGTATTGCCATAAAAGGGATTAAAACTAATTATAACAATTATGGCATACTGGCTAAAGTACTACAGAGTAGCAATTACAATAGACCCAAACCTGATTACTGTGGTAGCTATTATCCTGATATCTTTAACTGTAGGAGCAAGTTCTATAGTTATATAATATAATCCAACTTATAATAGGAACTTGTATGCAAAAGTTTTTCCACTTAATAGAATGATGTTACCCCATTGTGTAGGGTTAAAGAGGTAAGGTGTAGGATAGAGAGGTGGATAGGGTTAAACATAGTAGAAGAATATTTGGTGGGCAAAGCATGATAATCCACATTTTGGGTAATTGTAGGATACAAGAGAGAGGGATTGGAAGAGAACCAGAAAGGGAAGAGGCAATGTTTACCCACATGAAAGGCTCATAAAATGAAGTGAGATAGTTGATTAAAGAGAGGAAGAGGACAGGTGGAATAATACAAATATTTACATCATGAACAAGAGGAAAAAAAAGTCAAAGAAAGAAGGAAAAGAAAGAAGAGGACAAAAAAGAAAAAAAGGGAGCAAAAATAATAACACAAATGGAAAAAGAGCAACAGATATACATAAATTAAAACAAGATGGTAAAATAGAACAGAGAGAAACAGAAAAAAGGAAAGGGAAAAAACACAACAGCAACAACAAAAATAAAGTAAACATAGACATAAACATCAAAATGAAACACAATAACCCAGGAGACTACTAAAAGGAAAACCCATCAGACAGAGAGACATAAAAGTAGTGAGATTCTTCTAAGGTCTACAGTTCTCTGGTAGGTCCAAGTGTAATACCAGAAAGTGTATTTTAGCCAGGATTGTAGGTGGATTTGTGCTAGGTTTGAGTCTGATCTTCATCTGTGGATTTGAGAGATGGCATTACTTTTCTGCGACTGGAGTTCTCCCAACCATTTAGAAAATAAAAAAGCAGAGTAGGAGAAAAAATAGGAAAAAGAAAAGTAAGGAAGGTGACACTAACTACCCACTTCTATTCTATGTGTCTTTGTTCCCAAGCACAAAGCTGGTTCACCTAACTTACTACATACTGGCTTGTATCGTTATTGTTGCTATGAATTTTATATGCTACTAGTCCTTCCTGTGCATCACATGTGCTCTAGCCAGTATCTTACTGTGTCTTTGGCATTCCTGCTGGTCTCTAGTCCCTAAGTTCCATTATCAGTGGGTCTCATACCCACTTCCTGCCACTTGCCACAGTTCTGACCATTGGGTAGAGCCCATCTGACTGGAGCCCATTTGTGTCTCTCTTCCTTCCAATCACTTTAGCTCTGGGTCAATGGTAGGAAAAAGGAGCTGGTCTTGGGTACTCATCCCACCAGGCACTGCAGCTCCATGTCAATTACAGGAATGAGAGCCAGTCTTGGACTCTCTTTCTGCCAGGTGCTGCACCTCAAGGTCCCCAATCATAATACCAACAGTGACTAAAACAACATGGTATTGGCACAAAGACAGACCTGAAGGTGAGTGAAACAAAGTAGAAGACAAAGAAATGAACACAGGCACATTAAGTCATCTGATCTTTGACAAAGGGGCTGAAAATATACAGTGAAGGAAACATAGCCTCTTAAATTATGATACTGTGAAGTCTCCCAGAAAGCAGCATCTCAGGCTGTCTCTTTGGGACCCGAAACTCTCGGACCCGTAGAGTGGCCTGGGCTGTTTGGATCGAAAGTCTGTGCAGACCTGCACCTCGGCGCTGCTCTTTGGGGCTGGTAGGCCCGCCCTTCATCCGCAAGGAACTGCCTGGAGATCCGCATCTGGGCCAGGTCGGTTTGGGCCTGTAGCCCCGCCCTTCACCCCCAGGAAGTCTCCCAGAAAGCAGGATCTCGGCCTGTCTCTTTGGGACCCGAAACTCTCGGACCCGCAGAGTGGCCCGGGCTGTTTGGATTGGGAATATTGTGGAGACTGGCATCTTGGCCAGGTCTGTTTGGGACCGGGAACGTTTCAGAAACCAACATTCTGGCCTGACTCTTTGGGACCTGTAGGCCCTTCACTCGCCAGGAACCTCCTGGAGACCTGCCTGGGACAAGGCACGGAGGCCTGGCCTGCCTGAGATTCCACAGGCTCCGGGGTGGCTACACTCAGCATTCGCCTTACAATTAGGGAGCCAGGAGCCCACAGAGGGGAGTTAGGACCCTGTGAGGAAGCCAAGAGCCTGTGGGGGAGCCACTGCCCCTCCAGGAACTGAGGGTGTAACAGGTAATTTGCCACATAAGCAGAGAAAGCTTTGGAACACCGCTCAAAGTAAGGAAATACAGAAAAATGACAAAAGGAAAGACCAAAAGGCAGGCTCAAAGC
>PVJX010004240.1:0-97203 GCA_004027295.1 Dolichotis patagonum
TTTTTTAATTAAATTTTTTCAAAGGAAACTTTTTACACAAACCAGAATGTTTAATTCCAGATTACCACGACAAAACAAAATCTAAACATAACATTACAATGAAAGCCACACTGTTGGTCAGGCTGCTGGAAGGGCAGCACACCTGTTCTACAAATGGCTCAACAGTAAATGTTTAACAATTTTGTCCTCGGAGGGGACTTGGCAATGTTGAGATAATCTTGGTTGTCACAGTGAAGGGTAATACTGGTATCTAGTCACTCTGAAACATCTGAGATCTTCAGGACATTCTTCTCTACACCCACACTAGAGGATGATTCTGCTGAGAATAAGAGACTTTGTACTCTGCGGGACACATCTGCTCTCAGTCACAAGTTAATGTTTTCTTTTGTGTGTGTGTGTGTGTGTGTGTGTGTTTTACAGCCACTTGGGTGGGTTTGTTTACTTACTGATTTACTGCTTGTACTAGGGATTGAACCCAGAGCCTTCATCCTGAGCTATGCACCCAGACCTTTTAATTTCTTTCATTGTAAGACAAGACTTTACTAAATTACCCAGGTTAGGCTAAAATTTACAACCTTCCTGCTTCAGCGTCCCAAGTAGCTGAGATTGTGGATGTGTGACTGTGTCTACCCATAGCCTTTAACCTTATAAAAATGAAATTTAGCTGAGGGCCATGGCTGTGATCCCAGCTACTCAAGAGGTTGAAGTAGCAGGATCGCAAGGTTGAGGCCAGTCAGCTTGAGCAACTTGGTCTCGAAAAAAAATAAAAGGGCTGGTAGAGTACCCCTGGGTTCGATGTCCAGTACTGAGGGGGGAAAAAAAAATGTAAAAGCCATCTTGAGCTCAAGGGCCATACAAAAACTGGCTTTAGGCCATTGTTTCTGTGCTTTACAGGGCACCACTGAAGCCCATTAATGACCACATGCTGGCAAGAAGCCAAAAGCTCTAGTGTCACAGGTGCCACTCCACAAGTCCTCAACTCCAGACTCAACTGTCCTCAACCTGTGAGGCGGAGTTACCCATCTCCCAAAAAAGGAAACAGATTCTCCCAAAGTCCTCCACCACTCATTGTGCTCCAGCAACACTTTCTGGTCCACCTACATCAACTCTAATCAGTTACTACACTTAGGAGGGACCATCTCAGCATGTGTCTCATCCAAGTCTTGAAAGGTACAAACAACACCTTTCATTTCAAGAAAACATTCTCTTATTTTATTTTCATCTTAGCAAATGTTCTCATTTGGCACCTGACACATCAAACCAAAGACTTCAGGCCAACAAACCTGGGCCACTCACAAGCTCCCATCTGCAGTTCTCCATATCCACCATTGGAGCACCTGTTCTTATCTTTGATCCCTTGAGGAGTCCTAAATTTGTCACAGATGTGCTAATGGTGCTGGCCACAAGGTGGTGGAAAAGTCCATGAAACTGCGATCTCCACAACATAATGCTAAGTAATGCCTTGACAGCTGAGTTCTCTTCTCAGATGGCAGATATCCAGACAGGGTCCCAGTCATTCTCTTATTTAACACTTTCCTGTCTCCGCCTGGGCTGGAATGAAGAAAGGGCTATTTTCTCCCATGATACAGGGGAGAAGATAGAAGAATTCTTGCATTTCAGAGCTAACCATCTAAGGAACTATAGTTTAGATGGATGGAGCAATGAGCTCCTAGGTTGCTGCTGCTGATTGGACAAAATTCCCAAGACCAGCTTTGCTACTTCTGTAAGGGATCCGCAGAAAATGCTCAAAGCCCAACAAGACACTCAATTTATAAGCAGTTTCCAAATGGCCTGGGGCCCTTCCCAAGATCTCAGTTCAGGATTAGCTACTCAAAGCAAGAATAACAGGAAATATTTCAGGAATCAAGGCTGCTCTGTTTAGCCCTGATGAAAAATCTCAGACTTGACTGGCATAGAGAAAACTGGGTACTCAGCCGGGCACAAGCAGGCGTTGCCTTCAGACCAGGGCCTCAGGACCAGGACCAGCACACTAGCTGTGCAGTGCGCGCTCCCTGGCCCCTGCCGGAGGCTAGTTGACGCGACAGGCACGGATCATGAGCAGTTGCAGGAGAATGAAGACTGGAGACGTGATCAGGCCAAACCAGAGTTCTCGAGTCTGCTCTACCAGCTTCTGGCACAGCAGCATCTCAAAGACGAACTTGAGGCTAAGCACCGTGAGCACCCAGAAGAGACGCAGCACAGCCAGCCGCTTCTCGCCGTCTTGGAAGAGGCGCACGGACACGATGGTGGTGAAGTAGGTGCTGAGCCCGTCAGCGGCGAAGAAGGGCACGAACACGTTCCACCAGGAAAGGCCCGGGGCCAGCCCGTCTATGCGCAGTGCCAGCAGCACGGAAAACACCAAAAGGGCCAGAAGGTGCACGAAGATCTCAAAGGTGGCGAAGCCCAGCCACTGCACCAGCTCCCGCAGTGAGAAGAGCATGGCGCTGGTGGGGCGCGGGCCAGGGCCCGGTCGAGCGCGCTCCCAGCGGGGCCGCGCTCCGTCTGCCCGCGGGACTGTCCAGCGCACGCCACCGCTGTGAGCAAGGGGCCTTGCCTGCCCCGGCGTGCCGCCGATCCCCAGGCCCCGGCCCGTGACCTAGTACTGGCCGCCGGTGGATGCCTGCCACACCCGGACGCCATGCCCCGCCGGCGCGGGACGAATACGTCACTTCCGGTCGACATCCGAAGGCGGAAGGCAGCACGGATCTGCGACCTGGGTTACTGGCGTGTTGTGATGCCAAGCCTTCAGATCCCGGTACTCTTCGGCAGCCAGACCGGCACTGCCCAGGATGTGGCGGAGAGGCTGGGCCGCGAGGCCCGGCGCCGGCGGTTGGGTTGCCGTGTGCAGGAGCTGGATTCGTACGCCGTGGTGAGGCTCGACGGCCCGGGCAGGAGTCCCTGGGCCCGAAGGCGTCGCGCTGGTTGGAGTAGATGCAGGGGAAAAGGAGACTTGGCTCCAGGGTGGCCGCTCACTCTGAGGGAAGGAAGGGCGGCCGTGTTTAGGGGACCTTGGTCATGACGACCAGAGCTCTTAACTTTTCTGTCTTTTCGTTCAGGCGAATCTGATTAGGGAGCCCGTGGTGATATTTGTTTGTGCGACTACTGGCCAAGGAGACCCCCCCGACAACATGAAGGTAAGGCTGGCTTGATGTGGCTCTCTGCACCCTAGACTGCACCCTAGCCCTATTTTCACGGCCCAGAAAGTCCAAGAAGCACTTTAATGTGCCCTTGAAGGCACATTAAAGGTGGTTCTGATACCTTCAAGTGGAGCTAGGGGCTCTGGTTGTCCTCGCTAAACAATAAATTCTTAATGGCCACTAAATAGCCGTGTTCACCATTTTAACTCTGTGTTTTTCCAGTGTATGTAGGACTTGGTGTAGCGCTTATGTAATGGATCTCCAGGCCGTGTAACCTTCAGAGAATATTCTTTAATTCTTTGATCATGTTGAACCCACAGGTATTCCTGGCACTGTGTAGTGCTGGGGATCCAGGTTTAAACCTACTGGCCACATTTCCAGCTCTCCTACAAGCTTACAGTAGAAACAACAGGGCTTTTGGACAGTTACAGTATCAGGAAATGCCTACTGGTAGGGAACCTGCCCGACGTTGTGGGAGCCTGGAGTCTCATGCAGAGCTTTCTGGAAGGAGTGTAGGCTGAGTCCCAGTGATGAATGGGGGCTGGACAGGAAATGTGGAGCTGCCTGTGCAGAGGAGAAGGATGTCCTGGCCTATGTGAAGAAGAGAAAGCAGTTAAGGATGGCCAAGCTAAAGAGTGCATCAAGGAGCAGGAGAGGTAGGCAGGAAGCCAAGCAAGATCCAGGGAGCCTCAGCAAGCACAGTAAGGCAGGTGGGCTGGAAGTGAAGTACTGTGGAAACCGAGTTAACAGAGTAATGCTCACATTCCGGCAATGCCACCACCTCTCTGTAGGGGGTGAGATGACACTAGAGATTTACAACTGAGGCAAGAATTGCTAGTGCTTTAAGCCAGGGTAGTGGCAGAAAGGGCAGAGTGGACAGTAGCAACATAAAAGAGAGGATGTGGCAGGCCCAGGTGCAGAGAGATGTCAAGGGAGTTGTGAGTAGATGTGTACCTCTAGGAAGACCTTGGGGCCAAAATCCAAAGGTGTGAGGAAAAAACCCTCCCCCAAGGACCCTGCCTGCATCAAATTAGAGGTCAGGGATGTGGCCTAGGAATGGAGAGGAGGGTGCACCTTGCTCAACTTCAGGGAAGTAGGTGTTTCACAAAGGGCTGCAACAATCAAAGTTGCATGGAATCAAGTAAGATGAGGCCTGGGAGTCATCCCTGGGATTGTTGATTGAGAGTAGTTTCCTGGCTCATGGGGTGAAAAGCCAAGTTACCAGGGAACAGAGAGTTAGTGGGGAAGGCCTTCTGAGGATGTCTGGCTATTTAAAAATTCTGGCTGTGAAAGAGCTAAGGAGTCCAAAAGAAGAAGTTTATAGGATTGTAGAGACTTAGCATGTTCACTGTTGGTGAGGGAAGGACAGGGAGAAAGAGGCTAAAAATTGAAGAATGAGGAAAGGAGGTGATGTGTGGAGCACAGTTGGGGCTCTCCTCAGACAGAGAGGGACAGACAGTGGGTGACTGGAAGTGCAGGCTGGAGGTGAGCAATGGGATGGGAAGGTGCTAGATGAGGAGAAGAGAAAGAATGAGACCCTTCTTGGGTGTGAATTATACAGGGCTGTCAGGGCAGCCAGTGACAACCAGGTATGACTGTCACACTGAGATGTGATGAGACTCAAGTGGACAACGTCGGGAAGAATGCCAGGGATGGGCACCTCACAGAGGAAAACAAGAGTATTGCTAACTGCCGTTCCTGACTGCAGCAGGACCTGGGGCTCCTTTGAGCAGCTGCAGGCCAGCAGGACTGGACTGACAGCACAGATGAGGGACTTTGAAAGTTTAGAGGATGTGACTGAGAAATTCTCCCAAGGAGTGTAACAAAGAGCAAGATAGGGGCCAGAGATACAGTTCAGTGGCACAGTGCCTGCCTGGCGTGAGGTCATGAATTTGATTCCTGGTACAAAAAAAAAGAGCAAGGTGAAATAGAAGACAAGAGATCAAAGCTCAAAGATCAGCTGCCCATTTATACACTTATAGCCCCAGCATCTGGGAGGTTGAGGCAGAGGGCTTGCAAGTTTGAGCCTATCCTGACTTAGTGAGACTGTCTCAAATTTAAAAAAAAATTTTTTTTTTAATGTTCAGAGGTTTAGCTCAGTGCAAAGACCCTGTGTTCAATCCCAGCCCCGTGTTTGCAAACAAACAAAATGTCTCATGCCAGAAGCCTCAAAATGAAAAAGATAGCAGGGAGGAAATTATCAAGAAAAGTAGCAAAATGTCCCAGAATTGAAGACTGAGACTCCAGCCTGGGATGTAACCACATGTCTCAGGGGGTGTGCTGAGAAGGCACCTGCTGAGGCACACTCTGTGAGTCTAGCTCCTGGGAACAAAGAACATGCCCAGGTGGCTGCTGGGACCGCAAGGCAGCATGCAGATGGCTCTGGCTTCTCAGCAGCAGCCACCGAACTGGAAGACCGCAAGGTGGACCTCGGGCACAGTCCTCCCCCCACAGCACTGCCCACAGGCCTGCTTAGTGCCTCCAACAGCAGAGGCCTCTCCCTGAGCCCCTAGGCTTCAGCACACGAGGCCACAGAAGGCAGGCACATTGTTGCCAGCTGCCAGCATGGTGCCAAGATGGCATAGGCCACCCAGGGCCAGTGGGCAATGCTGGGTACTGATAGTACCAACATGGCCTCGCTCATCTGATGGGGCCTGAGGGGTCTGCTGCTGCCTCTATCCTTGACTGCAGAAAGCCCACGCCAGGCCCTAGGAGGGAGGTGATTTGATGCCTCCACTCGTGGAAGGGCCTCTGCTACCAAAGAAGATGTGGAACGGGGGTGCTCCCAGCCAGGACCCTCTGGTTCCATGGGTGGAGTGGTATGCATACCAGGCACCCTAAGGCTCAGTTGTTGGGACTGGAAATGGCAGCCCAGGCAGGTGGAGGTGAGGGTCCTCAGGGATCAGGGGGCCGAGCAAGGAGGGAGACCAGCTTCGCCAGAGGGTGCCAGTGGTGGCATAGATCTCCACTGGGCACCCAGCCCAGTGGCACGCCGAGGGCCCAGGCCAAGTCCCAACTAGTATGAGAGAGACGGCGGCCCTCAGGCCCAGCCGGAACCCAGGGGCTGAAGAGCAGGTGTACAGTCAGCCAGGCTCATTGGCTTCCCAACCTCTTTGGAGTATGTCTTTTTTCTCCTTTGTAATTTATGTATTTTCCCAAGTTTTTTGTCTTTGTAATAGAATAAAAGCCAGTTTTGTAATTTGGTAACAGGCTCTTAAGGATCAGGTGGGCACTATGTACTGGGAAGGAGGTCTCATCTGTGCAGGCCTGAGGCTCAGCACCTGCCTCTCTGCCACCTGGGCCCTGGCCAGCCTGCTCCTGCCTGGCGCCCTTTCAGGCCTTTGACCAGGGGGTTCCATCCTGTTTGGCCCCCTGCTGAGACCTGTACATCCCCACCCCAGACAGTGAGGGGCTGGCTCTGAGCCAAGGGCCCTAACACAGGCTTCCCCTGGCCCAGAACTTCTGGAGGTTCATATTCCGGAAGAACCTGCCAGCCACCTCCCTCTGTCAGCTGGACTTTGCCGTCCTGGGCCTCGGTGACTCCTCCTATACCAAGTGAGTAAGGACAGCGGGTGTGGGCTCCACACACTGGCTGCATGGGGTGGTTCTCAAGGTCAGTGCCCCTCCCCCGTGGGTGCTTCCGATGGGCATGCCAGTGCATGGCCAGTGCTGGCCAGAGTGGGAGGGCAGCCTGGAGCAGAGCCGGGCTCACCCCAGCATCACATCAGCCTGTGCCCAAGATCAACTGAGACCAGCCTACTGCTGTTCCCTGTCAGGTACAAAGCAGACAAAGGTGCCTTGGAAAGTGGGCTGAAGTAAACAGGTTATGCCTGCCCATCCCTATGGCCACACCTTGCCCGGCCAGGGTGGCCGCTGTGTTTACAGCATCAGTATTTTCACAACACACAGCCATGTCCCTGAGTGGTGTCACTTTGCTAGTAGATAAGGGGTTTGTGTTCAGGGTACAGATGGCATCTTAGGAGGCCCTAGCTGCCCAGAAGGGTCCTCTGTCACCAGAGGAAGGCACAGAAAACAGGCAAAGAAGTGGCCTTGTGTCATGTCCTGCTGGGAGGTCTCTATCCTGGGCTGTGCAGCCCCGGGGGTGAGAGGTCCAAGGGCCAGCTTTGCTTTATAAACGAAAGGGAAACTGATCCCTTGGAAGATGTCTGACACCCCCCCCCCAAGCCTTCAGCCAAGTGGTGACCAAGCCCCAACCAGGGTGAGGACTGACCAGCAGGGCAAGACTCTCCGCTCACCAGCTGCTTCCTGGTGACCCGGGCCCTGGTGCATCCTGGGCTGCAGCACAGGCCCTGCCCAGCCTCTCCACCTCTGCAGATTCAACTTTGTGGCCAAGAAGCTGCACCGCAGGCTGCTTCAGCTCGGGGGCAGCGCCCTCCTGCCTGCATGCCTCGGCGATGACCAGCATGAGCTGGGGTGAGTGCAGGCCACAGGGCTCCCTCACAGCTGTGGGGAGCAGGTGAGCTGTTTGCCCGTGACCAACCAGTGTGCTGTTTCCCAGGCCCGATGCCGCCATCGATCCCTGGCTAGAGGCCCTGTGGGAGAAGGTGCTGGGCCTGTACCCAGTGCCCCTGGACCTCCCTGAGATCCCCCCTGGAGTCCCGTAAGTGAGGGCCCTGGGGAGTCTGCACATGTACCCTAGATAAGGACCTTGCCTTGGTCTTCCAAGTGGGACCAGGAGGGAACCCAGGGCCTAATGCTAGCACTCCCTGGAGCCCTTGGACTGCTGCCCGTCCCCCCAGGCCTGATGTGTGTTCCCCCATCCCGCAGCTTGCCCTCCACGTTCACCTTCCAGCTCTTCCAGGATGCACCCAGCATGGTCTCCCAGGAGCCAACCACATCCAGCCTGGACTCTTCTCAGCCCCCGTCAGAGTCCCAGCCCTTCCTGGCACCCATGGTCATGAACCAGAGGGTCACAGGCCCCTCACACTTCCAGGACGTGCGGCTGATTGAGTTTGACATCACTGGATCTGGCATCAGGTTGGGGCCAACCCAAGACCCCTAGTGCACAAGGTGCCTGGTACCTGGGAACCCCAGGCAGGTAGTGGACCCAGGAGTCAGAAGGGTGTGCAGCTGCTGGGGTAAGGGCAGCTCGGCAGATGGAACCTTGTCCACAAACCCCCTCGGCACCCTGGGATCCCCCCTCCCCCACCGCACATCCCTTGCCTCCAGCCTGCCATCCCTCCCATATTGTCCCACACAGCTTTGTTGCTGGCGACGTAGTACTGATTCAGCCATCCAACTCAGCTGCCCATGTCCGGCAGTTCTGCCAGGTGCTGGGCCTGGACCCTGACCAGTGGTTTACACTACAGCCTCGGGAGCCAGGTGAGCGGGGTGGGGGGGTCATCCACCCACCCATGGCCCCACTGAGGCCCTAGCCATGATACTTCCACTCCTGTTGCAGGTGTGTCTTCTCCGCCACGGCTGCCCCAGCCTTGTTCTGTGTGGCACCTTGTGACCCAGTACCTAGACATAGCCAGCGTGCCCCGCCGCTCTTTCTTTGAGCTCCTGGCCTGCCTGTCCCCACATGAGCTGGAGCGGGAGAAGCTGCTGGAGCTCAGCTCGGCCACAGGCCAGGAGGCACTGTGCGAATACTGTAGCCGGCCCCGCAGGACCATCCTGGAGGTCAGGGCCAACCTGGAGGCCAGAGGGTGGCAGGTGGTGGATCCTGAGTCCTGGGCCATGAACTCGTGCTGAGGCTCCTCTGCCCAGGTGTTGTGTGACTTCCCACACTCTGCGGGTGCCATCCCCCCAGACTACTTGCTGGACCTCATCCCACGGATCCGGCCGAGAGCCTTCTCCATCGCCTCGTCCCTGCTGGTGAGGGCTGGGGCCGGGGTTTGTAGGCAGGGTCACCTCTGAGCAGGAGTTGCCTCACAGCTGTGGCACTCACTGTCCCCCCAGGCTTATCCCAACAGGCTGCAGATCCTCATGGCTGTGGTGCAGTACCAGACCCGCCTCAGGGAGCCCCGCCGGGGCCTCTGCTCCTCCTGGCTGGCCTCCCTGGATCCTGGGCAAGGTGACACCTGCTTCTAGGAGGAGGCAGCGGGGACTGGCCCAGCCCTCCCATTCTGCTCCATGCCCTTATCAGGGCCTCTCATCCAGACCACTGAGCCCCTTCATACCACTTCTTTCCTGTGACAGGTCCTGTCCAAGTGCCCCTGTGGGTGCGGCCAGGCAGCCTGGCCTTCCCGGAGCCCCCAGACACACCTGTGATCATGGTGGGACCTGGCACCGGTGTGGCCCCCTTCCGAGCAGCCATCCAGGAGCGTGTGGCCCAGGGCCAGACTGGTGAGTGGAGGGATCCCAGGCTGAGTCACCTCTGGGGCTGGCCCACAGGACCCCCAAGGTCTGTGTCCAGCTTGAGGCCACCCTGCACTCCCCAGGAAACTTCCTGTTCTTTGGCTGCCGCTGGCGGGACCAAGATTTCTACTGGGAGTCTGAATGGCAGGACCTGGAGAAGAGAGGCTGTCTGACACTCGTCACAGCCTTCTCCCGGGAGCAGGTGGGTGTACTCCAGGGTGGGGGTGGAGGGCAGGAGGAGGGCAGCAGACTCAGACCCACCGCCTTGCAGGAACAGAAGGTGTACGTGCAGCACCGACTCCACGAGCTGGGACCGCTTGTCTGGGAGCTGTTGGACTGCCATGGCGCTTACTTTTACCTGGCAGGGTAAGCCCAAGCTCCAGTGGGTGCCATGGGGAGTACCTGCAGGGTCCCAACTATGCTAACCATCTGTGGCCTGCCCATCTAGCAATGCCAAGTCCATGCCAGCAGACGTCACGGAGGTCCTGATGTCCATCTTCCAGGAGCATGGTGGGCTCTCCAGTCCTGATGCCGCCACTTACCTTGCCAGGCTCCAGCGGACACTACGCTTCCAGGCAGAGACCTGGGCCTGAGAGACCACCCATCAGCCCACAGTCACCCTGACAGCTGTCCTGGGCCTATGGGTCAGTCCAGGGCAAAACACTTGGTAGAGGAGCACCTCAACCCCCAGACCTTTCCATACTCTGGGGACCCTCAGCTCCAACACTTCAGCCTGCCCCACTGGTTGCCCTAGGGACACCCCACCGTGCCCCACTGGCCTTCCTGTGTCCCTAACTCTGGCACAGGACACTGCTATCTGCCCTGGGGATACTTCCTATGGCAGTTTGAGGGACCATGCTGTTCCCAGATGCCCATAGCTCCCACAGGTTCAGGCTTAGACCAGAGGCTGCCGGGACCCCCACAGCCTCCTAAGCAGTGTGAAGAGGCCAGACCAGAGCCTGCCTCTCGCGTCCCAGAAGCCTTGGCAGTAAATGTGGCCTCTGGGCAGCTGTTCCCAAGCATGTTGTCTGTCTGTCTGCTTCTGGTGGTGACGGGTGGGCCCCACGAGTATCTGCACGGATGGGGGTTGGGCGCCTGCACGCCTGCTTTGCACATCTCACCCGAGCCATCCTGCACTTGGGTGTTCAATATAACATGAACTTAGGGTCTTGGAGGTGCCCAGCCAGGCCTGCCCTGCCTATGAAGGTGGAGTGCCACCTCGCTGCCAGCCCAGAGCTGTGGGAAATGCTGGGGCCGCCCAGACCTCCCTCTCCACCCAGGAAGGGGCGGGCAAGGGGTGTGGCTTTTGGTTCCCGCCCCTCCAAGGCTCCTTTGGCTGGGGCTCCAGCTCTGGGAAGGGCAGCTCTGGCAGAGTAGCTGGGCCTATGAGCCCGTCCAGGCGTCCAGGCTGGAGGCGGAAGAGCATTTGTTCGATCAGTTGATCAGTCACTGACTTGGGGATTGGACTTGACTGGGGCTGAATGCCGGCAGGATCTCACCAGGAAGGGCTCCATATAGGCCCAGGAGCTGCCCTGTGAGCACACCGAGACTCAAGGGAAGTTCCTGTGGGGCCAGGGAGTCCAGAGGTACAACAGGAGGTCAGTAGTCAAGGGAGCAGCGGGTGGTATCCAGACCCTTCCTGGCTGCTGAGGGCCAGCTGACCACACCTCCTCCACAACCCCTGCAGCCTGGAGCCCCCACCTACCCATCCTAACTCGGGCCCTCGGGACCCCACCCCAGGCCCCACGGACCCTAGCCCTGGGCCTTCCAGCCCTCTGTGGGCCTCTCTGGGTCCTGAGCATCTGGACTCGGAGTGCCATCCTCCAGTGGATGATGGGGGAGACCTCAGGACCCCCCAAGGTGCCAGAACTCTGGACAGTGAGCCTCTGCTAGGGGCCACAGCCTCGGCCAGAACCTGGCTCCTGCCAGTGGTAGGGGAGCAGGTGGAGGACCACAGGCAGGAGGAGGAGTGCCCCATCTGCACAGAGCCCTACGGGCCCAGTGAGCACCGCCTGACCCTGCTGAACTGTGGCCACGGCCTTTGCACAGGCTGCCTGCACCGGCTACTAGGCACAGCTCCGGGCTCGGACCTGGGCCGTGTGCGCTGCCCTCTGTGCCGCCAGAAAACACCCATGCTAGAGTGGGAGATCTGCCGCCTGCAGGAAGAGCTGCTTCAGGCTGACGGGCCCCAGCGCCCGCCACCTCCTGCGCCCCCCACACCTCCTGGCCGCAGGCCAGGACCCTGGGGCTCCCTCGAGCACCGCTACCAGCCACGCTTCCTGGCAGGGCCTGTGGGGAGCCGAGGTTGCCTGCCTTTCCTGCCCTGCCCACCCAGGCTGGGTGTCTGGCTATGGGCACTGCGAGATCGTGGGCCCTGTGCCCGCCGCCTGGTGCTGCTGACCCTCCTGGTGCTTGAGCTGCTGGGGCTGCTGCTTATCTTCACACCGCTCATGCTGCTGGGACTGCTCTTCATGCTGCTGGACCGTGCCAGCCGCTAAGCCAGGCTGGAAGGCAAGCTCAGGCTGGCGAGCCCAAGCTCAGACCCAGCCCTGGCATTCCCCGAGTCCCACACAGGGTGCCTGGCCTGGGCAGACTGCCCACTCCACCTGCAGCCCGGACGCAAGCTGGGCCCAAGGACACCATGCAAGGACAGCTGCTGGAGGAGACGAGGACAGCAGGGAGGACTGTAAGCCAGGCCCTGCACTGGCCACTGCTGACTCTGGGCTACGCTGCCCTTTTCTAAGACCCAGCCGAGGAAGGCAGCACAAATGGCAGACACCCAGAAGGAGCTGACCATCTGTGATCTAAATCAGGGTCAGTGTGTCCTCGAAGGTCAAGGCAGCCAGGGGAGGGGCCTCTGCAGCACATGGCTGACCCACGAGACTCTGTACCTAGCCCAGTCAGGACCAGGGGTGACCCAGGGAAGCCAAGGGCTTAGCTGTGTGGGCTCCCAACACAAATCCTGAGGCTTTCACCTGCAGGATGCCACAGTCCTGAGCAAGTGGCATGTGACTGAGGTGGGGTGCCGAGTACTGCCTGGTACAGGAAGTGGCTCTCAATAAACATCAGCTCCTGACACCACTGTCACACGCCCTGGCTGTCCTCCCTGTTAGCTGGTCTCCACCATCAAGACAGAGCTGCCCCACATGCCAGTGCAAAGGTATCTTCCCCAAACCCTGGCGATCTAGGCCCCTGGTCCTAGTGCCCAAGCTTAGAATGGCCACAGGCCATTCCCCAGCCCTGAGACCCATGCAATGCCAGGGGAACCGGGAGAGAGAACACCTGATTTCCCCCACACACACTGGCCAGAACAGAGGACAAATCCTGTCTTTACCCAGCTACGCCAGCTCTACACACTGGCCACAGCCTGTGGGCACACAGTGGCAACGCACTATGACCAGGCCTGCGGGTTTTGCGTACACTCACAGCCAGACCTGGCCCCCTGAGCAGTAGGCCCCAAACTGACCCCAACCAGCAAGGCAGTGCCTCCCACTGGCAGCTCCAACCTGGACACCATCTGGGCTATAGCCATTGTGCCTACTGGGCCCAGCCCTCAGGAGTGAGCCTCAGTCCACGGAACAGGTGCAAACTTTGGCAAAGAGTTTTAATGGCAGAGTTGGCTGCAGCGACAATGCCGCTCGGGGTAGGGCCACAAGCCATGGTGGGCAAGGAAGGGTCAGTGGGTGACAGGGCAGGGCCGGGTCCTAAAGAAGCGATAGGTGAGGGCGGTGGCCAATGGCTGGCAGCAGGCAGGTGGGCGCTACATGATGGAGCAGGCAGACAGTGGGTTCCGCACATGACAGGTGCAGGCAGCCCCACAGTACTGCCTGAAGGTCTGGTAGCAGCTGCCCTCGGGCTCGCCCCCCCACTGGCCACCGGAAGGGGCGGTCAGTGCCTCAGGCGGCAGGCGGCTCAAGATGGAGGTGTTGACAGCCAGTGCGGCCAGGCCATAGTCAGTAAAGAGCACAGTCTCACGGCGGCAGGTGGGGCAGGAGATGAACTTGTACTTGGGGCAGGACTCGTACAGGATCTGCAGACACTGCTCACACACCGAGTGCAGGCAGGACAGCACGCGGGGCCGGCGCTGTGTGACGTTGTAGGTGTGCCCGCAGGTGGGGCACTCCAGGGGCTCCCCAGGTGCCACCGCCCCTGCCGATGAGGAGCCCGCGGAGGCCGCCGAGCTGGGCCGAATCACATACTGATTCACGATCACCTCATCCGCAGGGGCCACGCGAGGGAAGCCCAGTTCCGAGCTGCCTTTGCGGGGTCGCCGTGGCAGGGGTGGAGTGTGGGGAGCCCCTTCCAAAGCAGGCATGTCCCCACCACAGGCCTGGTTGACAATGATCTCTGTGTCAGAGGGCCAGGCACGCTTGGGTGCCAGAGTGGGGGTGGGCCGAGGTGCAGGTGGGAAGCAGGGGGCAGCCGCTGGAAGCTCGGGGAACTTTTCAGGGTGCACGATCTTCATGGCTTCCATCTTGAGGATGACATGTGGGCCCTTCAGGCAGGACATGAGGAGGCCAGGCCAGCCGCTGCCCACCTCGGGCCCAGGGTCAGCCAGCATCCGGCTGTCTCCAGTCACACCAGACGTTCGGGTGGGCGGGGGCGTTGGGTGGGGGCGAGAGGGGAGACAGGGGAGAGCATCCTCCTGGTCCTGCCCGGCTTGATGTGGGCCCCGGCCGCCCCGTGGGCTCCTGGGGGCGGCTGGTGAGACCTGGGGGGGCAGAGTACCCCCCAGTGGCCACGGCGGCCTCTCTGGTCCAGTCCTGGGAGGAGGAGGCAGGGGCGGGGGCGGGGGCGGCAGGCGGGGGCAGGGGGGTATGGGAGGCTGCGCTGGGCTTGGGGTCTGGCCCAGGCGCTCACCCAGGGTCTCTGGCTGCCGAGGTTGACCAGGGGGCGCAGTCGGGGCTCCCCCTGCAGCCAGGGTCAGCAGTCCCCGGGCCGGGACATCGGGGCAAGCAGGGGCTAGGTGGGCCCCATGGCTCCAGGACAGGGCGCCCAGGGAAGGCAGCTAGCCTGAGCACCGGCTGCAGGAGGCCCCGGGCTGCAGGCTCCTCGGCGCAAGCAGAGGCGAGGCCTGCACCAGGACCGAGCTGCGGGCAAGAGGTGGCGTGAGCGCAGCACCGGAGCGCACAGTCCCACACGCCCTCGCCCCCGCCTTGCACAAAGGCCTGCGCATCCGACCTCTGACCCTGACCTCCGCCGCGGGGTCCCGACCTCGCGGGTCTAGCCCCTCCCTGCCCCCTGCCAGACGCAGCTGCTCAGACTCCCGCGGCCCGGTCGCGCCCCTCCCCCGCTCACCTGCCCCAGCCTGGCGTCCCCGGCTGCGCGCCGCCGCCGCGGAGGTTGCTTCAAAGGCAGGCCCGGATGCGACGCCCGCCCTCGGCCGGTGGCTCGGAGGCTCCAGTGGCGACCCTGGCGATGACGGGAGCGGGATGTACCCGGGGGCACGGGCGCGGGGCTCGGCCAGGCGGCGGCAGGTGCGTGCGAGCGTGGCGCGCTCTGCGGCGGAGGCGCGGGGACCGCAGTGCGCGCGGCGCCCGCCCGCGCCCGCAGCGCCACCCCCCGTCTGGGGACCCGCTCGGGGTCCGCGGGGCGGGGCCAGTCTCTCGCCGCCCCTGGGTCCGCTCAGAGCCCGGCTCCCGCCGCTGGGTCTCCCTCTCGGTGGAGAGGCTCAGGACCCCGCGCAGCGCCCGCGTCCACTGCGCCCCTCCTGGTTGACACTGGATTTGGATCAGCACCCCCACCCAATTCTGGAAAAAAAACCTGTTCTCTTCCTTACATCTTGAGCCCCCACAATGCCCACGTGGGAGGGACCCTGCGAGTGTCCCCTCTGCGTATGCCTTGCGCGTGCCCGGAAGCAGGGTCTCTGCTGCCCCCCAGGGGCTCCGTGGGTGTCTGGGTCCTCTGCGCCCCGCTGTGTCCAGCTCAGAGGGATGACCATGGGCGATTGAGGGGTACCAGGGCATGGGCGGAGGCTGAGGACCCCGAGAAGCGGGGAGGAAGGGTGGAGCGCGGGCACGAGGAAGGCTGGAGTGTCCGGTGGGCCACGTGCTGGGCAGAGGGCCGCCCGCCGACGACAGTCACCTGCTTGGGCAGGGCGGCCCTGGCATCCTGTCAAACACGCGCGCCCTGTCACGTCATGCTATGTGCTAACCTGACCCACCCGCCGGGAACCCCATTCTTTTAAGCTTCCTCCTGGCCTCTCTGGCCCAGCTACACCCCTGCCTGCGGGAGCTCTAGGGTGGGGAGGACCAAGGAGAAGCTACTGCAGGCTGGGGGCCTCTAGAGTGTCATCCCCTGCCCGGCCGGACCACCGTACCATGTAGCCACCCCTCTGCCTACTCTGAACTCTGCACGGATCTGGACAGCCCAGGCCCCTTCAGGCCGCAGCCTCTCTGTCCTCTGCATTGTGTTTCTAGGAAGAAAATCAGGGCACGGCTGGGTGGCACCGTGGGATTCTGTTGGAGCCCAGGCGGTGTCTGGGCTGATTCAGCGAGGGCAGCTGTGAGGGATATGCCCTGAGCAAGAGCGCCTCGGGAGCCGCGGTGGGCATGACGGGGGGCGCCTGGGGTGAGAGCGGCCGGAGAAGGCCCAGAGCCCGCCCGGGGGGTCTCTGCTCACTAACCCTAACCCTAACCCTGAACAGGCCGACGCCTGGGAGGTACCTGTCCTTAGTCCCCGCCCCTTGCCTAAGGCCCCGCCCCAGAAGGAAGCACCGCCCCGCCGATCAGAACCGGGCGTCAGCAGCCAACTATCTGGTCTTCCGAACCAGGTCTTTGGGAAATCCTGAAACGCAGCGCGAAGGCTTCTGGGGAATAAAGTTTCCACCAAAAGCCCCAGCCTCGCTCGCGCTTGCGCCAGGCTCCGCCTCGTAGCGGGGGTGGTGGTGGTGTGTGGGGGGGGTGTTTGCAAACCAGGCGGTGCTTCCGGCGCCTGCGCAGTAAGTCCTACTCGCTCTGCGAAATCCTAGGTCCGAAGACCCTCTTTGCCCCATAGGCGAGTCTCAGGAGCGTGTATCTGGGTCGCTCTACCCAGCCCCACGCAGGCCACGTGGGCTGCGGCCACGTCCGATTTGGTCTCGCATTCCGGGTTCTTCCCGGGATGCAAGGACTGCCAGTTGTCGCTCAGCAGAGCCCACTGGTGTCAGGCCCCGGCCCAGTGCCTGCACTATTGTCACTCCACGGTGACCCGACCCGGGAGTGTGCCGGGCCAAGGATGGGGCGCAGAGCCGGGAGCGTTCCCCTAGCCCATCTCCCCAGGAAAGGTCTCTTGAGACTGAAGCCCAAGTGGCCAATTCTGGGGTCAATGAGGTTTATCCACAAAGGTGTATGGATCGTTTCTTATTATTTAGCAAAGTGCCTCAGCACTGTGGCCTCGGTGGTGAGGTCGGGGCAGGGAGTAGCTATGCCCCCGCCCTGACTTGCGGGGTGTGGGCGTGAGCAGAGCCCCTGGAATTCTGGACTGAGCCCCATTTCCTTCCTGGGGCCTCCCAGATCCTCCTGGCTGAGCCACGGCCTGGATTCGTGGTCACTGAGTCACTCAGCTTGGCAGTGCCCCTCAGAGCCTAAACCGTGGCTGCCGCCCACCTGAGGACCAGGGGTGGGCCAGCTGCTCTGCTTCAGTGGCTGGGGCCACCTAATATTAGGAACCCCAACCTCGAGTCCCGCCCAGGGCCACACCCTTCCCTAGGAGGGAAAAGGCAGCCGCTTGCTCCACACACAGGCACTGGGAGGACTGGGAGGACAGACAGCGCTTCAGGTGAGTCCTGGCCTAGGGACCTGAGGCCCTATGCACTCCCCAACCCCACAGCTTCGCCCCCCAGCTCCCTCTCCATTCCCAGATCTGTCCTACAGGCAGTGCCTGGACTTTGGGGGTGGCAGCTGGACACACTGGCTCTGGCTCACACCTGGGGGCACCCCTGGCACATGGCCTTGCACACACAGCACTCTCTTAGTGCTGGGCACCAGGGCCCCCACAAGGTGGGCTTCTCCTGGGTGGGTGTTGCCGTGGGCTCTGACAGCTGTCCCCACCCCTGAGTCTGTTCTGTCTGCCCACCCCACAGCCTGGCCATGGACCCCCATGAGATGGTCGTCAAGAACCCGTATACCCACATCAGCATACCCCGGGCTCACCTGCGGCCTGACCTAGGGCAGCAGTTAGAGGAAGCTCCGTCCTCATCCCTGTCCTCGGGGACTCAGCCTCTGCCCACAGTGACCTGCACCCCAGGGTCTGCCCGTGTCCTGCAGCCCACTGAGGCTGAAGTGGCCAGGAGGGTCAAGGGGGCCAAGGGCACTGTGCCCAGCCAGAGCCAGCAGTCTTGGGAGCAGCCCTGCAATCCCTATGGCAGTGGGCAGCGCCCGGCAGGACTGACCTATCCCGGCCGGCCACCTATGGGGCGCGGTGACGACATTGCCCACCACTGCTGCTGCTGCCCCTGCTGCTCCTGCTGCCACTGCCCACCCTTCTGCCGCTGTCACAGCTGCTGCTGTGTCATCCTCTAACCCATCTACCATGGGGCACCGGCCACTGCTCATGGCCATGGTGGTGTTGGACATTAGAGGTGACCATTGTCACAGACTTTGGCCATTTGCTGCCCATGTGGCAGGCTGTTGGCTTGGCAGGGCCCTTTGGAACAGTCGTGGGCACTGGCCAAGGAGCCAGCAACAGGGACACCCTTGACTACTGGCTGCAAGGCCCAGATAATAAAGGAGGGTGAGGTTTGTGCCAGCGACTCGTTCTTTTTGGCTGGTCCCTTTGGGAGGATGTCCTGGACCAGTTGACTGCATCTGCCCCCAACTACAGACGCATCCGTGCACACACACACACTGTCCCAGCCTCGAGGGACCTCTTAGGGATTGGGAAGCCACTGCCTAATGACATCTACACTCAGCCTGCCCTGCGGGTCTGAGGTCTGTCTGGGGGCTGATGGGGCGTGGGCGCCAGGGCCAGGCCTGCACTCCCTGGACTGAGGCTGGGACAGTGGACGGGGTTAATCCCCAAGGTGCACGGTAAGGGGGGCTGCGCATGACACCCAGGAGCCCCTCCAAAAGGCCTCCAGCAGCTTGGCAGGATGGTGCTTGCGGGGCTGGTGCCACAGGTTTCAGGACAGCCCAGGACAAGCCTGACCTACTACTGAGTCACCTCCAGCCTTGGTCAGGCATTTTCCTGCTGTTTTCCTCTGGGCTGGGCTTCCCAGAGGAGGGGGCCTGGATCAGGCCTTGAAGGGAAGGCCAGGAAGGGGCTGGAGGAGGGGCCCACATGTCAGAGTGTGTCTGGATATACAGTTGGGCTCACACTGGGGTCTGGGATGCGAGGGCAGGGAATGTGCAGGGAACTGGGGCTTCCAAAGCAGGGCAGGCAGCACTGTGTGGCGGAAGCAGAGCTGGCTTCACAGGACAGACGGGTCCTCCTGCAGCCAGCCACCCCCTGACACATCGTGCCTGGTCACACAGGAGGAAAGGGCACTGGTGGTATGCAGAGGTCCTGGGTGTGGGACGGGCAAATCATTGCCCCGCCCAGCCTGAGCCATAAACTTGTCTGACCAGTCCTGCAGGCCTACTGGTGTGTATGTTTGTGAGTGTGTGCGCATGCGCACACCTGTGTGCCCATGCATGGCCACTCTGCCCTAGGCTTCCCTGTGGGGCTGGGGAGGGGTCCCAAGGTCCCTGCCAGCCTGTCCCTATCCCACTGGGTCCCTCGAGTATGCCCTGCCTGTGGCCCAGAGTACAGGGCACCTGGCCGCACATCCCAGAATCATAGCCCCTGGCTGGCCAGGGTGCCTGCAGACGCTCACTGGGATGGTCCTTGTGAGTTGAGGGGACTGGGACACCACACACAGTACATGAGCGCCACCTTGGGGCCATGATGGGAACATGGACAAACACAGGCATCCATGCAAAGGCAGGGATGAGGACAAACTCAGCCCTGCCACCACCTCAGGAACAAGCATCCCAGGCTGAGCCTGCCACAGCAAAGCAGGGGCTGCACTGTGCACCACTGGGGTCAGGCCAGCTTCCTGGAGGAGGTGATGTGCCCTAGGGCTGCCGGATGGGCACTGCCAGACAAGGCAGGGAAGAGCGAGACGGAGCAGACATGAAAGTGAGGGAGGGGAGCCTTTTATTTTTCTTTGAAGTTGTGGACATTGAACCCAGCACTTTCCACATGCTAGTCAGCGTTCTACCACTGAACAACGATAGCCCAGACTTTTTCAGGTGGGGGGTGTCTCAAACAGTTTAGACAGACCTTGAACTCACTACATAACTCAGACTGATCTCAAACTTGCATTGATAAATTCTGCCTCAGCCTCCCCAGTTCCAGGATTACAGGCATACACCACCATACACCCTCAGACCTATTTTTTGAGACAGAATCTCCTAAATTGCCCAAGCTGGGCTCAAAACAGATCTTCCTCTCAGCCCCCTGAGCAACTGGGATCAGGCATGGACCACCATGCCCAACAGAGGGGAGCTCTGAGGGACAGGCCTGGGGGGGTTGGGGGAGTGGGTCTGGGCGGCAGCAAGCACAGCGGGAGGGGTCACCTTATCCCTGTCTGTGAGCACATGGTGTCAGATCCGGTTGCACTGCTTTGTGGCTGAAAGGGGAGCCCACTTCCCAGCCCAGCTGCCACCTGCCTTCTGCTGCCTGGCCCAGGCAGGCAGTAATGCGAGCCCGGGGGGGAGCCCCAGGGCCCTGTCCCCCTGTTCCAGCCACTTTCTCACTGGGCATAGCTGCCCAGAGGAACGGATGCAGGTAAGAGTGTCTATGGCTTGGGCTGGCTGGGTGGGAGGGGGCAGCACCTGGCAGGAGGCTGTGGGTGGCAAAGGACTCACAGCCAGCCGGGCAGGACACTGCCCAGATCCATGTCTTGTCGCCCCCAGCTGCCCCTCCAAAGTGTGCAGGTACCTACCAGCCCATGGCCCACCCTCTGGGGCCAGCACCCACCTCTGCTGCATGTTGCAGCGGTGAGGAGTGGGGCTGTGATCCGGGCCACTGTTCCCAACCACCTCCATGCCCAGGATGCTGCAGCCTGAGTGGTCCTGTGCCCTGGAGGAGGCGACAGCCCCCACAGCCCGGCGTAACGACTGCATCATCTGCTACTCAGCCTACGACCTCACTGGGCACCTGCCCCGCCGCCTCTACTGCGGCCACACCTTCTGCCAGGCATGTGTGCGGCGTCTGGATGCTCTGGCCCACGAACAGCGCTGGATCCCCTGCCCACAGTGCCGCCAGAGCACTCCCACACCACGTGGAGGGGTGGCCATGTTGGACCTGGACCTGGCCGCCTTCCTGGCTGTCAAGGCTGAGCGGGAGCCAGCGAGAGCAGAGCCCCGGGTTTCTGTATCCCTCAAGGCTGATGCTGTGGTCACTGAACAGCCAGCTGCACTCTGCCCCACCCTGGGCCCCAAGCCCCAACGCTGCTGCTGCTGTGGCTGTGGCAGTATCTGCTGGGGGCTCCCCAGCAGCCCTGAGGTCTGAGCCCTGACCACCCCTGCAGGGGGACTGCTGCCCAGGGCTTGCCTGCTGGGAACCACAGCCCCACACAGTCCACTAACAGCCTTGCAGCCCCAGGTGGCCCCTCACAGTGCTGCCACCCCCCCCATGGATCCCTGCAGGCCCCAGCTTGAAGGGTGGCAGCCATGGTGCCAGGGACTGTGCAGGAGGCTGGTGACCTCGACCACCTGAGTGGTCTGACTGTGCACCTGGCCAGGACCCTCTGTCAGACTGACCTGCAAGCCAGGCCTGGGCTCGGCTCAGCTGTGGCTGTGTGGAAGCCATGGTGGCTGATCCCAGCACTCGGGAGCAGGCCAAGAGCAGGGCCAGGCCACAGCTGGTCCCGAACAGGTGGGCCCAGGGCAGGGGCCTCTCCTCTAGGAAAAGAGCCAGGAGTGTGGCAGGGCCACCTCCTCCCTCCCTGACTTACACACAAACTGTAAATTTCACCCACTCAACAAGGTTCATTCTCTGGGCTCCAATCACATGTCTGGCACTGTTCCAAGAGGGTATACCACTAGGGGGTAGGGCAGGCATTGAGGACAGCACCTCGGGTGGCCAGCTCTGAGCCCAGAGAGGGAGGGGCCAGCCTGAGGTTGCACAGCTCAGCTGCGCCATCCAAAATCCTGTGTAGCCTGAACACAGACCCCCAGAAGGGTGCCAGAGGCTAAGGCACTCATCCCCCCAAGTCTGAGCTGCAGCACTCCACCCCTGCAGGAAGCAGCCGTCATCTGGGAACTCCTGAGAGCCTCCCTGCAGGGGACAGGAAGGATGGGGAGGGAAGAGAATTTGCTGAGTGGACACCAGCCCTGGACACCCTCTTGGGGCAAAGTCCCCCATGCACCTGAAGACAAGCCCAGCCCTCCCCAAACCTCTCTGCAGCAGCCAGGGACACCATGCCCTACACCTGGCTCAGAACTCACTGCCCACCTGAGGAAACCTGCCATGTCCACACACCTGGTACAAGGGCCTCCCTCCCATGTCTGCAAGGGCAGGGAGGAACCGATGATCCGCAGATGTGAGGAACATGGTGGGGAGGACAAAGCCTTAGCTTCCTGCCTTAGGCAGTATGGACTGTGTTCACTCACAGACCCCTCCTGGTGGATGAGGCAATCCAGTGTCCAGCCCAGCAGTGCCCTGGCCTGAAATGGGGTGTATTTGTGGGACACACCCCACTCCAAGGGGGCTCTAGCCCAGGTTTAGAGCTCCTACCCCTGGAAGACAAGGCCCAGGGGCTCCAGGGCCTGGCGGGTCTCCCCTCAGGGGCCTCAGCACCTGGGTAAACATTAATGGGGCTCAGGACATAGCAGGTCATGTGGGCACCCAGCGAATCTTTGACCTGCAGCTGCTCCCACGGCCTCCTCCCCATGGTACCCCTCACCACCCATACAGGTAGGAGCTCCCAGAACCAGGCCAGGGCCCAGGGATTCGAAGGCCAGGATGGGACCCCCACTGAGGACAAGCGACAGCAGCCCAAGGCAGGCAGAACAGAAGGGCTGCACATGGACCCTAGAGCTGAACCCAGGGGCCAGGTGGGGTGTCAGGGTAGAGGGTCGAAGGGAAGTTCTGCAGGCAGCGGCCCAGGAGCAGAGCTGCAGAGACAGGAGCCATACCATGGACTGGAGCGCCGGAGGCCTCCCCCCACCCCCCAGCACCTTGTCCAGCTCCTCATCTGGCACCATTTGTATCAGATGCCAAAGTCTCTGCCCAGTGACACCTGATAGATGTCTTAGGGATCCCCAGCTTCTGCACCCCACAACCCTGTGCCCTGTGGCACCACCAGGCTTTCTTCCAGCTCAGACCAGTGAGCGAGCTGGGGAGTGAGGACTTTCTGACTCTGCCCCCTGAAATTGGCCTGGGGTTGTCTGACAGCTACTGAGGTCACCACAGCCACCTGCCATGGACAGAGGGAGGGCAGGTCACTGGGCCTGCAGGGGCAGCAAGGGACAGCCCTATATTGGGTCTGCTGGGCAGGGTGGGACAGTGCAGGGGGACTGGTTGTCTCTCACTCACCCTTCCCCCAGCTTGGGTCTGCCCCTGCCTGAAATCCATGCCGAATTCCCTTGCTGGTGGCCAGGTCTCCCACCCCACCCTGTCTACGATCGACCTGGTGGACAGCAGTCTGAGAAATGCAGGTACCAGGCCCAGACAGGGGAGGGAACCCCTGTCCCTTATGCTGCTCCCTCCTGGGAGGGGGTTCTCAAAACAGCCCTACTTGACCTGACCCCCACAGGGACCTCCAGTTCTACCCCGGTCTTGGAGGAGGGCAGCAAGAACCCCTGGGCCGTCCATCAGCTGAAGGACACTGGCCAGCCAAAAGGTAGGCCTGGATCAGGGTGAGCAATCAGGGTAAGTGTCAGGGTCAGGGTCAATGAGAGTGCAGGGCAGCACTCACCCAAACAGGCCCCAGGGGAGCCCACCCAGCAGCCACCCCCAGGGATGCCCACAGGCCCTTTGCTCCACTGCTGCCCCATCCTGAGATGCAAGGCCACCCTGTTCCCTCCGTCCTGCTGGTGGACCCATGGCCATCCTGCAGGGAACAGGGACTAGGGACACAGGCATCCCGGGCCTTGCCATGGGTACTCAGGAGAAAATGGGCCCCTCCCAGCATGTCAGTGGGTTCCTGGACTCTGCATGGGCAGTGGAGGAGGGGTGGAGGGTGCTGAGCAGGCAGAAGGTGGGAGAGCTGACCAAGGACTGCCCTGGCCTGTGTCCACAGAGTCCAGCATGGCTGCCAGGATTTCTAGGCTGACCATTAGCTTCCTCAAGGCCTGTGGACTCCTGGGCAGCCTCTACTTTTTCATCTGCTCCCTGGACATCCTCAGCTCTGGCTTCCAGCTGCTGGGCAGTGAGTGGGCAGAAGGGCAGCAAGGTGGGGATGGGTGGCCAGCTCTTTGCAGCCTCAGTGCCCCTCTGTCCCGGCTGTAGGCAGAATGGCTGGAGACATCTTCAAGGGCAATGTGGTTCTGTCCAACCCTGTGGCGGGCCTGGTCATTGGTGTGCTGGTCACGGTGCTCGTGCAGAGTTCCAGCACATCATCCTCCATTGTCGTCAGCATGGTGGCCTCTAAATGTGAGTCTGCTCCCCCCCCACCGAAGGCGGTGGTGGGCAGGCAGGCAGCAGGCAGCCGCTGAAGCAGTGTCTCCACAGTGCTGACCGTCAGGGCGTCTGTCCCCATCATCATGGGTGTCAATGTGGGTACATCCATCACCAGCACACTGGTTTCCATGGCACAGTCAGGGGACCGGGACGAGTTTCGCAGGTAAGTGTGGCTGTGGGGCAGGATGGAAGGTGGCAGTGGCCGTGGCCAAGGCCACCGGACAACCTGCCCTTTTGCGGCCACAGGGCCTTCAGTGGCTCGGCTGTGCATGGCATCTTCAATTGGCTCACGGTGCTGGTCCTGCTACCACTGGAGAGCGCCACTGCCCTGCTGCAGCGGCTGAGCGCCCTGCTCCTGGGCGTGGCCCACCTGCAGCCTGGGGCTCAGGCTCCTGACATCCTTAAGGCACTGACGAAGCCACTCACACACCTCATCGTGCAGGTGAAGCCCAGAAAGGGAGGCAAAAGCCCTGGCCAGGGAAGGAAGGTAGAGTGGGCACAAGGTGGCCCTGTTCCTGTGGGTATAGGCCCCTACTGAGTCCTGGCCTCTCCACCCTCAGCTGGACAATGACTTGATAGCCAGCAGTGCCACTGGCAATGCCACCAACAGCAGCCTCATTAAGCAATGGTGCAGCCACAGCGGGGAGATGGTGAGGTGCCTCTGACCCCAGCCCTGTGCTGACCTCTGACCTGCCAACCACCCCACCCATTCCGACTGCCTACCAAGCCATCCTAAATCCTCCCTGCCTCCACCAGAGCCAGGGCCACAGCAATGCAAGTGGAGCCATCAGCCCCTGCACCGGGAAGAACAGCTCAGCCCCTGAGGACAGGCTGCCCTGTGAGCCCTGCCCGCCTGCCTGCTCCACACCGCGTCCCTATGCCCGAACTCACCCTGCTCACCACCCTGCACTGCCTTGCCTTCCACCAGGCCGCCACCTGTTCGCAGGCTCAGCCCTCACAGACGCAGCCGTGGGTTGCACCCTGCTGGCCGGCTCCCTGCTGGTGCTGAGTGCCTGTCTGGTGCTCATTGTCAAGCTGCTCAACTCTGTGCTCCGCGGCCGTGTTGCCCAGGCTGTGAGGACTGTCATCAATGCAGGTGCAAAGCGCCCTGTGAGCTGGGGCTGAGGGCAGGGTGGGGACACGCCTGTGACTCAGTGCTTGTCCTCAGACTTCCCTTTCCCCTTTGGGTGGCTCAGTGGCTGCCTGGCCATCTTTGTGGGTGCCGGCATGACCTTCCTGCTCCAAAGCAGCAGCGTCTTCACGGCAGCCATCGTGCCACTCATGGGTGAGCTGGGTGGGCCTTGGGCCTGGGTGGGGCGGGGGTGCTGCTGGGGCCCTGTGCTGACTCCTCACTGTCTAGGGGTTGGGGTGATCAGCCTAGACCGGGCGTACCCCCTGCTCCTGGGCTCCAACATTGGCACCACCACCACGGCCCTGCTGGCTGCCTTGGCCAGCCCAGCGGACATGCTGCTCTTTGCCGTCCAGGTACCACTTGGGTCCTCTCCCTGCTCCTGTGTGGCCTGGCTCTGCTCCAGCCACAGCCACAGGCCTCAGGCCCCTCACCTTTAGACCCAGGCCCCGCCTCCCCTAGGCTCCATTGTTCAGGGCTGCCTTCTCAGCATGGCCAGAACCACACCTATGCCTGCTGCCCTTGTGAATCCCAAAGCTTCCCCTGTGGGACCTTGTTCCTCCATCCTCCAACTTGAGGCCCTTGTTGTGTCCCCTGAAGACCTGGCCTAGCCACAGAGGACCCCAAGGGCTGTATTCCACATCTTCAAGGTGCCTCTCTTCCCACCCTACTCCCCCACAAACCAGCTCCTTCAATCCAACAGTGACCACCTGGGCACTGCCCCGGTCTACAGAGGCCCACATCTATAGTAGGTACTCAGACCATGCCTAGTTGTGAGCCTGACTCCAAGATGCCCTCCAACCCCAAGTGGCCCGCTCTGTGGCCCACTCCCAGACTCACAGCGCCACTGTCTAAAGAGTCTCTCTCTAATGTACCTTGTACTGGCCAGAGCTTCCTTCTGCCCAGGTACCCACTCAAGCTTGGCTTCTGAAACTGCTGGGCTGCTGCTCCCAAGACATGAGCCAGACCTTGCCTGGCTTCCCCTGAGTCCTTGCCCCTCCCCTCCTAGTGTAAGGCCCTGCCCCAGCCTCTCCTGGAAGCTCCCAGCTTTGCCCTCTCCTGGAGGGCACATAGCCCTGGGCCTCCTCCCACAGTCAGCAGTGATACAGTTACCAACAGGGGTGCTGGCCCAGGCCCCTGATTCTCGGGCATGTGCTCAAGGGTGGGTGGTGGGCATCTGACCACACTTGGCTGGAAGCTATCCTCTCAGGGGCCCATCTCAGCTGTGAGCAGAATGAGCAAGACAAGCTTCAGACGTGGGCCCTTTCTGTGGTGGCCAGGGCCAGAGAGCCCAGGTGACCCCCATCGCCTGACCCAAGCTGCTGACCTCTCCCTGCCCAACAGGTTGCCCTCATCCACTTCTTCTTCAACCTTGCTGGCATACTGTTATGGTACACAGTGCCCATCCTGAGGTTGCCCATCCCGCTGGCCAAGCGCTTTGGGGACCTGACAGCCCGCTACCGCTGGGTGGCTGTTGTCTACCTGCTGCTCACCTTCCTGCTGCTGCCCCTAGCGGCCTTCGGCCTCTCCCTGGCAGGAGGTGCAGTGCTGGCTGCGGTTGGGGCGCCCCTGGTGGGGCTGGTGCTTCTCCTCATCGTGGTCAATGTCCTGCAGCAGCACCGGCCATCCTGGCTGCCACACAGCCTGCGCTCCTGGGCCTGGCTGCCCCTCTGCCTCCGCTCTCTGGAGCCCTGGGACCACCTGGTGACCCACTGCTGCCCGGGCAGGGCCTGCAGTCGCTCCCAGATGGCCACCAAAGAGGCTCCTGGCTACGAGACCCCTGAGGTCCTGGCCTCCCAGCAGTTTTGAGGGTGGGCACCCAGACACCATGCCAGCCCCATCGGTTTGGGAATAGTGCTGTTGGAGAGCTGGTTTGCCATGTATCCCTGCGGGCACCAGGATTTCCGATTCCCTACACTCCTTTGCAAATAAACGAGATTGTTACCCAGGAATGGTGGTCTCTCCCCAGACAGGGATTCCAGGGAAGGGGCCTATTGGAGTTGGAGGCACAGTACAATGTTCAGGGGTCAGGGCCAGGTGACCTTCTTGCCTGCAGCCCTGGGGACAGCCTACAAAGTGGAGGGATAGGCCTCCAGCACAGGCGCTGGCCTAAGAGGTGAGTAGGAACATCCTTTGCTAGCAGCAGCAGGTAGAGGCACCAGTCATGTGACCAAAAACCATCCCCCCTCCCCGCCACCCCCTGTTCTGCCCCCACTAGACCTCACAGTGGGCCGGGCTATATATCCCTGGCACCAGGAGGCGCCCCTCCTCCCACAGGGCTCAGGGCAGGAATCTGCCCTGGAGTGGGTCCTGCTCACCAGGCCCCAGGGCACCTGCACTTGTGCCCCACTGAGTGCCCAAACCTGCACTGAGCCAGGTGGATTCCTGGGTCAGAAGGTTCATATGCTGAGCAGGTCACTGGACTGCCACCCCCAACCCTACTTCCATACCACAGCCAGGGAAAATTTACCTCCCTCCAAAACTCAAGCACTCAGCCAGGAACAGACCTGGTTGTTTCTCTACCACCACGTCACCTCCTAGGCTTCCTAGGCCTAGTTTTTACCCTCTGCCCATTAACAGAGGTAAACTTTGCTCTGGGAGCCAAAGAGCACAGGGTAGGGCCATCTTGGTGGCTATTCCTGCAGACTGGCCTTGGTCCTTTGCTACAAGTAGCTCGTGCACAGCCAGCATCAACTCCCGTACCCTTTGGGGACACAGCCTGCCTGCTCCCTGGGGAGACCTGCTGGGAAGGCAGAGAGGCTGTCTGGAGGGAGGAAGCCTCAACTGGCACCTCTCCTTCCGGAGCAATGGAGGCCTTCCACAAAGGCTTGAAACAGGGTCCTTTAAGGCCGCACTGCCTGTCTGCCTGCTGCCCCTGCCTGGCAGTAACACAGCCTCCCACTGGGACCATGGCCACCAGTAAACAGAGCCTGCCTTGTGGATGTCTCAACAGCTGCAGGCTGGAGAGGCAGGGCAGGTGCCCAGCGCTCCCACGGCCCCTCCTGCTCACTTCCCCGCCCTCCTGGTCCTCTCTGGTGCGCATCCTGGCTGGTCCTCCTGCCCTTCACTGTCCTCCTTTCCCCTTCAAGGTGGACCTGAGGGCCTCTTCCTCCAGCTCTGTGCAGCCACCATCTTGGTCCCAGCCAGCATTCTCCTCAGGAGGGCAACATGAGGGGCCAGGCAGACAGTCGGGCGCCAAGGAGAACTCGCTCACACCTGGGCCAGCAATGAAACTGTGTTTTGTGAACTGTAAAATAGCAGTGTCACCCTGACCTTCCAGTCCTGGGGCCCTGAACAGGGAAGCAGGGGCCTTTCCCAGCCGGGGTGTACCCTGAGGGGTGGCTTTAAAGGGGCAAGAATACTGGAGCCCAAAAAGCAGGGCTGTGGCAGGGATTTTGCAGTGGGGAAAACACTAGACTCCTTTGTCACTGCTGAGGGAGTTGTAAAGGGCCTTTCCACCTGGTGCTTGGGCAGATAAACTACTAGGCAGGGCCAGTTAACTCCAGGACATTCTGTTCTGGGCCCTGTGAACCTCACATGCAGACTCCAGTCCCTCTTTGAGGATAGGTCTTGTGTTGGCATAGTCACAGTAGCCAAGTCCCACTTCCTGGGCCAGTCTGGAAGAGGGGACCCGCTGCAGGGACTACCGGGCTCAGTGACCTGCTGACTCACCCTCCTGGTCAGGGTGGAACTAGCCTTGCAAGAACCTCTGTCCCACCAGCTGAAGCTAGCCCACTCTGGAGTGGACGTGGGCACGGACTACTAGCCTTTCTCCATACTCGGTAGTGTTTGTCCTGGCAAGTTTTCAGTTCTGGTCACTAGGTATTGTAACCCTGCGGTATCGTGCATTTTATGGCAAGGTAGGGGGTGCTTGTTCTCTAACAAAATACTTTCGTAAGCAGGTGTTGCCCCCAACATTCTCCGGTTGCGAGGCAGCGGGGCAGCCTCGAGTGGCTCACTAGAGACAGACCCCACGGTGAGATTTAATCCTTTTAACAATATTTTAAAATGGAATGCAGATGGTTTCCAAAGCCGATTAAGGGACCAACTGCATGTAGTTCAACCGTATTTCCTCACACACTTGCTTTCCCTCTCGAGGACAAAGCGCGTCGTGGCCAGGCATGCCTGGCGCTGTCTCCACGCAGCCTCGGGTCCTGAGTTGTAGCTCCCAGGTGACCGGCGCGCGGCCAGCGCCGTCTCCACAACACTGCACGCGGGCGGGCGCGCAGCGCCTTCGCCGCACCTCACCTGTTTCCTTCCTTCGTGTCCTGCACCCTGCTTAGTCTAGCCTAGGCTTCTCCCCGGAGTCCGCGGCGCGTGCGAGCCCGCCGGCCCCCGTAATGCCTAGCTCCGACACAGCTGCTCTCGAGAAGGCGCAGGGCCTGACTCAAGAAAGTCGTCGAGTCAGGCAGGGGTCGGCGAACCCGCCCGTAAACATGGCCAGAAGGCCAAGTCCCGCATCCCCTGCCCATGCGCGCCTCCCGCTGCAGTGCGGCGGTTACCAGGACGCCAAACCCGTACAGCCAATAGCACCAGCCTGTCGGCGTGCTCCCGGGAGACAGCCAATGGGAGAGTAAATCAATCATTTGAAACGCCCAATGAGCAAAGCACCACGGCGCGCGGGGGCGGGAATGTGATAGGAAGATCCGCCGCCGTGGTTGACCAATAACAAGCAGATGTCGTTAGAAAGGCGGGCCTTACACGTCTCGATTGGCGTGACATTAAACCAATAGAATGAGAGAATTTGACGGCCTCGTTCTGGAAAGCCAATCCGAAGTCAGCGGAGGCGGGCGCAGCTGATATATAAGGACTAACGAAGCGTCGGTTGTAGCATTCTGCGCGCTTGCCTTTTTGCACCTGTAAGGTTTTCAACGCCCGTGCTGCCGCCGCAGTCGTCACCATGAGGGAGATCGTCCACCTGCAGGCCGGGCAGTGCGGCAACCAGATCGGCGCAAAGGTGAATGATAGAGACACACAGCCGGACCAGACCAGACTGGACCGGGGCGGCTTGCCGGCCGGACTGGAAACCGAGCGGGCAACTGGGGAAGATGGCGGCAGCGGCCGGCCGGGTGGCACCCCGCATTGCGGTCCGGGGGCTCGGGTGGGGGCAGGGCCGCGCTGGGGCGGCCCTGCTCCTGTCGCGGGGAGCGCAGGTTGGGGGAGGGGAGTGCCCGCCGCGCCCATCCGGGGCGGGGCCGCCCCTGAGCTCACCGGCCTGCAGCCGTGACTCAGCCCGGCCCGCCCGCTTCCCTGGCAGTTCTGGGAGGTGATCAGCGACGAGCATGGCATTGACCCTACTGGCACATACCATGGAGACAGCGACCTGCAGTTGGAGCGCATTAACGTGTACTACAACGAGGCCACGGGTAAGAACCCTCGCTCCGCCCCGCCGGCGGGCCCCTTCACGCGGCCCGCAGGCCTCCAGTCTCTGATACCCGTCCTCCCCAGGTGGCAAGTACGTACCCCGCGCCGTGCTGGTGGATCTGGAACCTGGCACCATGGACTCTGTGCGCTCAGGGCCCTTCGGGCAGATATTCAGGCCTGACAACTTTGTCTTTGGTGAGTGCGGGTGGGGACTGGGTGTCCCAAAGGTCAAGGGGCTCCTCCGACCCAAGGTCATTGCTTTTGAACCGACTAACCCACGGGAACCCACAGGACATTTTTGTGCCTTCTGAGTCACTCAATCCACTTGCCTAAAGCGGCTTTGGAAGGAGGGCCCAGCTGTCTGCCTGCAGGCGAGGAGTAGTAGATGTAATCTCCTTGCAGTCTCCACGGAGACCCTGGTGGATCTTGACCTTGGGAATTGGCAGGGATTTGTTAAGCTGTCTTCTTCGCATTGTCGAGTCCATTTGTCCAAGATGTGGGGTTGCACAGCTGTCGGTTACCGTGTTATCTGGCTGACTGTGACCATTTGTGATGCCTTACAGGTCAGAGTGGTGCTGGGAACAATTGGGCCAAGGGACATTACACAGAAGGTGCAGAGTTGGTGGACTCAGTGCTGGATGTTGTGAGAAAAGAAGCAGAGAGCTGTGACTGCCTGCAGGGTTTCCAGCTGACGCACTCCCTGGGTGGGGGGACCGGGTCTGGGATGGGTACCCTTCTCATCAGCAAGATCCGGGAAGAGTACCCAGACCGGATCATGAACACGTTCAGTGTGGTACCCTCCCCCAAAGTGTCGGACACAGTGGTTGAGCCTTACAATGCCACCCTCTCAGTCCACCAGCTTGTAGAAAACACAGATGAAACCTATTGCATTGATAACGAAGCCCTGTATGATATCTGCTTCAGAACCCTAAAGCTTACCACGCCCACCTATGGTGACCTAAACCACCTGGTGTCAGCCACCATGAGTGGGGTCACTACCTGCCTGCGCTTCCCTGGCCAGCTCAATGCTGACCTGCGGAAGCTGGCTGTGAACATGGTGCCCTTCCCCCGCCTGCACTTCTTCATGCCTGGCTTTGCTCCTCTGACCAGCCGAGGCAGCCAGCAGTACCGGGCCTTGACAGTGCCCGAGCTCACCCAGCAAATGTTTGATGCCAAGAACATGATGGCTGCCTGTGACCCCCGCCATGGCCGCTACCTGACAGTGGCTGCGGTGTTCAGGGGCCGCATGTCCATGAAGGAGGTGGATGAACAGATGCTTAATGTCCAAAACAAGAATAGCAGCTATTTTGTTGAGTGGATCCCCAACAACGTGAAGACAGCTGTTTGTGACATCCCACCCCGGGGGCTAAAAATGTCAGCCACCTTCATCGGCAACAGCACAGCCATCCAGGAGCTGTTCAAGCGCATCTCAGAGCAGTTCACGGCCATGTTCCGGCGCAAGGCCTTCCTGCACTGGTACACAGGCGAAGGTATGGATGAGATGGAGTTCACCGAGGCTGAGAGCAACATGAACGACCTGGTGTCTGAGTACCAGCAGTACCAGGACGCCACGGCTGAGGAGGAGGGCGAGTTTGAGGAGGAAGCTGAGGAGGAGGTGGCATAGAGCCGTCAGCTGGTAAAGTGCAGAAGCGGTGTGAACTCTTTTATTCACCCACAGTCTGCTGATAACCCTGTCTCACTCTGCACTGCTGTCTTGACATCACATCCTGTACAGGCAGACCATTAAAGCATTTTCATAGTGTTTGGTTTCGCCTCTCGAGTTCCTTCTGATAGGCCTTTCGAGTACTGTTGCCAAATGTCATTGCGTAGTTGTCTTGCATGGCTGCAAGGAAGCCAGGTTTCAGCTGAGCTGAGCTTTCCCCTTGTGGGGGCCAAGCATGCAGGTGACGGAGGGGCTTTTCTTGGGAGCTTGGGGCAGTCCTGGACCATGGGCCTCGGTCCTCAGCCTCTCCCATTCCCTGAAGGCCAAAGACCAGGTGGCCTCTGTCTAGGACAGACTGTTGAGCCCCCCTTTGGGACTGGCACAGGGCAGGGGGAGGTGGGCAGTGCTGCTCCATGGGTCTGGGGACAGTGGCCTGCCATGGAAGGTGAGTAGGAGGGTAGGCCCTCAGCTGCCTACCCTTCAGTGCCCTGGGTTCAGGGAGCCAAACTCACAAGGGATGAAGCCCATGTAGAAGGGGATCAGGCCCTGGCTTCTGTAGATGGTGGTGTGGGGCCAGTATGTCCTCTGCAGTCTCTCCCCCAGTGGACAGACAGGATTTCTGGACAGGAACTGAAAAGGGGTGGGTGTTGCCCCCCCCACCTGCTGGTAACCCGCAAGCAAATGGGCAGGGGTGGCCTTCCCCCCGACAGGGGATTAAGCTCACAGGTACCCTGAAGGCTCTGGCAGGAGCCCGGCCTTGTTAGATTGTGGGCCACCCTTGGGGCAGGCTCCCTTCCCTTCCTAGGCCTCTTGCAGCTGCCAGGGAGAGACCAAGACCTGTGTGCAGCCTGCTTCACAGCCATGAGCACTATAGTGTCTGGGGACCTGGGTGCAGGCCCTGGACAGTGCTCTCCTACCTGGTTCTTGTCAAACTTGTCCATAGCCTGTGAAACTCCGTCGTGGTAATTCACCCCCATCACCCAGTTGAAGCGGGGGATGAAGCCAGCATAGCCTGGAGGGTATGGGGTCAGTGTCCCCCAGGTCCCTGGGCAAACCCACCTGCTCCCAGATGTGCCAGGGAGCCCATTGAGCCTCTTCCCTTCCTTAATGATGGTGAAAGTCTTAGACCACTTGGGAGGTGGTAAGTAGAGGAGAGGCAGGGTAGGGAGGCCAGGTCTGTTTCCAGAGTGGGATGGGGCTGGGTAGCCCTGTTCCTCTCCCTATTTTGCCTGTGCCCCTGGGACTCTGTGGGATGTACCTGAGATGGCTTTTCTTTGGATTAGGTTGGGATGGTCCAGCTGGGGCAGGCGCTGGAACCTGTCCACTTCGAGTGTCTCCAGCTGGAGGGGTGGAGGAGGGTACTCGTCCCTCCTGCAGTGATACAGCTGAAAGGAGGCAGGCTGGTCACTGCCCAGCTTCCACCTGGGTGGAATGAGGCCCAGGCCTATGTGTCTCCAGTTACCTGGTGCTGCCCTGGGGTCCTGTGGACAGGCTTGGCAGTCTTCCAAGCCTCTTCCCCGTATGCCAGTCGCAGACCTGGGTGTCCCATGTCACTGGAGTCCCCCTTCCTGCCTGGCGGGCATGGTGGGTAGGGGGGGTAGGGCATGAATCCAGCGGGCACCGCAACCTGTCTGGACATGTTCTCTGCTCCTGGTGGCCCCTGAGTGTTCACCTCCTGTGGTGGCAGTTTGCCCAGGATCTCAAAGTTCTTGTAGGGCTTCTGACCTGCACAGACAGGTGGCAGGTGACCACGTGGGCAGAGGGCAGGCCGCAGAGGGCAGCGCTGGAAAGAGGCAGCTCACCCGTATAGTGGGGAATGTGGGGCTCAGTCAGGTCCTGGCAGGGAACACAGTGGGGCTTGGACCTGCTGAAGTCCTCAATGAACTTTGGCTTGGTCATGGGAGATAGCACAGAGCAAGGGCTCTTCTGCACGCTGGGGTCTGTGAGCAGCTGCGCTGTGGTGCGCCCGTAGGTGTTCCCCACCTGGTATCGCAGCTGTGGGTAGAAGCCAGCATAGCTGTGGGGAGAGGAGAGGGAGGCAAGGGCAGTCCTGGCACTGGGCAGGGCCCCACGGCCAGGATGCCAAGCCAGCTTGCCAGCCACTTTGCTGTGCGATGCAGGGCAGAGCATCTGAGCTCTGCTTACCCATGAGACGGGGCAATGGAAGCCATAGACGGCACAGGTTCTCGGGTGGTGGCAGCACCTGCCCTGCACCGCACATGTGCCTGGCCCAGAGGAGAACTGCACTGCCACCATTGATTATCACCGCTCCGTGGCTGGCTGTCTTCCACCTGCCACCTCCCTCACTTACTCCATGGACAAGGGAAACAGAGCTCTGCCCCGTGAAAGCAAGCATGGGGACTGACGTGTCCAGGCCAGGGACCCCAACCTGCAGAGGCATGGTGTGGGGTTTCATCACCTCAGGAGGCCAGAGTAGGGGCCATAATTTGAGGGCTGGTCTTTGAAGGGGTGCAGTCATTTTGCTACACAGAGAACTCTGAAGTCTGGGTCCCCTGGTGGGCAGGTAGCCAGTCATGTAGCCCCGCTGGAGAGGGGCTGTGTGCTCACCCAGTGGGTGAATTGTCTTTGGAGGCAAGTGGCCTTGAACTCCTGGACTCTAGTGATCTTCCTGCCTCAGCCTCCTGAGGAGCTGGGACTATAGGTTCACACCTCTGTGCCCAGCTGCGTTTTTTTCTTTCTTTCTTTCCCTTCCTCTTCTACCTCCCCTCCCTTCTCCTCTTCTGTCTTTTGTGGTACCAGGGAGCAAACCCAGGGCCTTCCAAATGCCAGGCACATATTTTGTCACTGAACTATATTTCTAGCCTGAACTGTCACTGTGGTCTGTGCCCATACACCTCCTCTTCTCTTTCTGGTATCTGAGGCTTGATTCTCAGACCTTTTTATTTATTTATTTTTTTATTCAAGTTTTTTGAGATAGGGTCTTACTATATAGTTCAGGCTGGCTTTGAACTCACTTTGTAGGCCAGGCTGGCCTAGAACTCAGGGTGATCCTCCTGCCTCAGCCTCCTGAATGCTGGGATAACTGGTGTGTACCACCACACCCAGTTTATTTTTATATTTTGATAGGTTCTAATGCACTAAACTGCCCAAACTGGGCTCAAACTTGCAATCTGCTTTAGCAACCCAGAATGCTGGGATTATAGGTGTGCACCACCATGCCTGGGTCTGAATTGTCATCTTTTTAAATCCTGCCTGCACTCGGGACAGCTCAGTGGTAGAAATTTGCCTAGTGTGTGCCAGGCCTTGGGTTCTATTCCCAGCGCCAGGGGAAAGTAAAAAAGCTCGCCAAGGCCAGCACAGGCCTGTTGTGGAGGCTGAGGGTTGGTCTCAGTGTCGGTGGCTCCAACTTCCTAGGCCCTCATGTGAGGTGCCCATTTTCTGCACCCCATGTGGCCCCACATCCCACAGAGCCTTCTGCTTATCACCTGGGAGGACCCAGTGAGGCGGCCTCCCTGAGCTGTGTGACTCAGGAAGCTCCATGTCTGGCCATTTGCTCTGCCAGCCTCTGCCAGCTGTTAGTCTGCCCCGGTTTCTGCTTCTGATGGACATGCTGGCCACCTAGCACAGCCTTCAAACCAGGCAGGAGGGTGAGGCCAGCAGCTTTGCTGCCCAGTGCTTTTTAGCCTCAGGGAACCCTCAGTGCCCACTCCTCGGGCCACCCTGATCTTCATCCCCCTCAGTTGTGGCCTCAGGCTCCTGGGGCCAAGGTCAAGCCTCATCCTTGACCCAGCCTCCCCACAGGGAGGGGCTCCTCACTCTTACCCAGGGATATAGTGAGGTTCTGGCGTGAACAGAGAGTGTTTCGGAGTAGCTGTCATTGTGCCTTGGTCTGCCCTGGCAGGCTGGGCCTCTTCTCCCTGAGAGGAGTCATGTTGCCTGGCAACCATTGTGAAGGGGTCAGGGCCCCTCTAACCTGTTATATATCACAAGTGGGACCCTGAGGAAAGGCATCCTGCCCACCTCAGAGCTCCAGAGAGTGACGGGAAAGGCCTGGATTCCTTGCCACCCACAGATGTAGGCCCTACATGAGCAGTAGCTGTACCCAATGGAGAGGCTGCTACGCCCCTACTCACCTTCCCTGATGAGGCCTGGGGTTCCCCAGCTGGACAGCGGTGTGGTCCTTACCTGGAGCAGGGCAGAGGTGGAATCCAAACATAACATGAATGTCCACATACAAAAAAATTTATTATAGTAAAAGATACTGTGGGACTAACTCCTGCCTTTCTCCCACTGAACACACTTCCCATCTTCCTTGCCTCCTTTTTTTTTTTTTATTGGTACCGGGGATTGAACTCATGACTGCGTGCTTGCAACGCAGGTGCTTATGCTGCTGAGCTAAATCCCCAGCCCCTCCTTTTTTCTTCAGAATGGGTCTCACTATATAAGTAGTTTAGGCTGGCCTTGAACTCGGGGTGATCCTCCTGCTTCAGCTTCCTTAGTGCTGGGATTACAGGCATGTGCTGCCATGCCCAGCTATGCCTGGCTTCTTACCGCTTTCTGAAGCAGCTCTGGAAGTCCTCTTTCCTGAGTGTCTTTACAAGGTGTGATCCAAATTTCAATGAATGCTGCTGCTGAGTGCCATCCAATGAAAAGGCAGGTTCATAAAAGCATGATAGTGTGTCCTTATCCTCCTTATTCCCTGGATCTGGCACTGTTCACCTTCTGGCTCTTCCCTAAGTTAAAATGATCATGAAATATTCACATTTTCCAGAGGCTGAGGCAGGAGGATTGCCAAGTTCAAGGCCAACTTGAACTACATAGTGAGACCCTGACTCAAAGAAAGAAAAAGGCTCACATTTTGAATTCAGGACATTAAGGCAGCTACGACAGTGCAACTAAAAGCACGCATGAAAGAGGACTCCGGAGCTGCTTCAGAAAGGGGCAAGAACAGTGGGATGAGTATGTCTGAATCAAGGGGGTGTATTGTGAAGGAGATTAATGACACTTCATAATTTTTAAAAATTTAAACATTCACTTTTTCGTTCACATCTTGTATGTCTCATTTTAAACAAATCCTTTCTAACCACAAAAATGAAAATATAAAGAAACAAAAGGCTGCACTCAACATTTTTAAAAAAGCATAAGTAATACTAACAGGCAAAGTACAAACTGGAAAAAAGGTCTGTCAAGTGTTGCCAGCAGATATGCTATCAGCGTGAGACATTCTCATAAAATAAAAATATGAAAAATGAGCCTCCCATATTAAAATGCAAGCATAATATGAACATCCTAAGGAAAAGCAAAAAGCAGCCATGAAATGCATGAAGGTTAGGTTGAAAGTGGACCAAGTAAATCCTGATCGAGTGGCCATGGTGGCCACAGCCATCTTTGGGAGCACACTGTTCCCATGGGAGCTGGCCCACCTCTGCCTGGGACTAGTCCCCAGGGTACCTGGTTGGAGACCAAATGCAGTGCTGCTCCCCACCAAAGTGTTCCTGATGGGGGGCCAGACAACGTGCAGCATTCACATTTGCAGACAGTGCAGTCAGGCTCCAGGGTCCCGTGGAGCTGGAGGGAGCCCTCCCCAAAGTGGAGGCATTTTCACCCCTCTGTGCCCAGCAGCACTGGTGTTGGAAGCCAGGGCTGTGGAGAGGAAGAGTAGTCAGAGTGGAGGAGGCTCTGTGACTGGAAGTGCGGGGGACCAAGGGTGGACACCCTGGTCAGAGCTGGAGGCTTCTCTGCAAGATACTGGTGCCCAACGGGATCTTGTTGCCTCCAGCTCATCACTGCTGTGCAGCTCAGCTGGGCAGCCCAGTTCATTTGGGACATCTTCTTGTGTCCTTCTGGTCTCTGTTGCCCTAGACAGAGGACAGGCCCTCACACCCAGCTCTGGTGGGTTTGGGCCAGTTCCAGAGCCAGGGATGCCCTGCTCTGCTTTTCCCATGCCTGCTACGTTTCCTACCGGGCAGCAGCTCCAGTTCCTCCTCTTCCAGGCTGCCTTCCTGGTGCTCTCTCTCCTAACTCGCCCTCTTCCATGGGACATCCTGCAGCACTTACAGAACAATCCGTGGTCCTGCTCCCCTCTCCACACTCCCACCTCCTGCCAGTGCCTCAGACCTCCCAAACCCTGCTAGTGTGGACTCCAGGATACTCCAGAGTACAGAAGGCAGGAAAGGGTTGGAACAAGGAAGGAGGCTGAACCAGGAATCCCTGGGCAGGTTAGGGATTCTGCTGACCCAAAGGACCCACTCGGCAGGCTGGGGGAGGGGGCCTTGGGGAGCTCCTGGGGAGCTGGACAATGCACCTTCCCTAGGGAGCTCTTGGCAACCAATGGGGCTGTGACTTGCTGGTGAGGTCACAGAGCCCCAACATGGCCTCAGGGAAGACAGCCCAGCCCTGGGCATGAACTTTGATCAGAAAGCTGTGAAATTCCTGGCCAATTTTTATATCAATGGAGGCAAACACTGGACGCATGGCCCTCTGCGACAGAAAAGGTAACTTCAGGAGGCACGGCGTGGGTTGGGCAGAGGCTAGTTCAGGTGGCCAGGTGGCTGGGTGGACACCCTGGTCTTTTTGTAGACCCGAGGGCGCCTTGCTGTTCTGGAACGCGGGTAAGATGCGGCCTACCTGCATGAAGAGGACCCCAGCCAGCCCTAGGTCACCTGTGGGCTCCCCCGGGGAGTGCCCACGCACCTGCACCTGGACCCAACTCGGGCTGTGTGAGTGAGGGTCCTGACTGCCACCTTGGCCAGTGTGGGAGCGGGAAGCAAGACGGGGAAAGCCAAGGGGCACTGGAACCAAACAGCTTGACACCCCCCCCACTCCCCACTCCCCACTCCCGCCTCCAGTGTTGGATCAGCGACCTCCATTTCTGGCCGACCCGGATGTGCCTGGCCCGGCTGAGTACGCACCCAGCGCCTTCGTGCGGGAAAGCTCCCCACACCCCCACTACAGCATTGGCCGCAGGCACCCAGGCCCAGGTGCGTTCCACCTCAGCTGGAGGGGGCACCACTGGAAGGCCCCACTCATTCTCCTGAACTATAGATGGCGGCGGCCGCAGGGCGTGGCACAGCACGTGGCTGCAGAGCGAGAGCCCCTTCACGCAGAAGGTGGACTTCAACCGTGAGCGCCAGGTTGGGGAGAAGGAGCAGGGCGAGCGGAGGGGCAGGCAGCTGAATGGATGGGGTCGGGGGGCTGTGGGCAGGAACGGGAGGGCCGGGTGTTGGGGTGCAGTGAGGGACCGTGGCCCGAGGGGGGGTGGGCACGTGAGAGGGCGATAGGGAAGGGCCGGGCAGTCCAGGCCAGGAGCGCCTGTAGCCCCGCCTCCGTCCACAGTGGCCGTCGCCCACAGACCACGTGCCGTCCAGCCTGCCCACGGGCCCCGCTTTCAGCTTCTGCGGCCGCGCGCGCCCGGGTCCACCCCGCATCCGGGGTCCCCGCGCGCGTTCCCTGCTGCAGGGCCTCCAGCGCGTCCCCCACGAGCAGCGCCCAGGCGCCACAGCCTACGATGTATGCGCCGGCTGCCACCTGCAGCACCCGTGCTCGCCCGCCTTCTCCATGAGCCGCTCGCCTGCCTTTGCCGCCTGTCTGCGCTCCTGTAAGGAGGCCTGGGGGAATGGGGGGGGGTGGGTCAGCGCGCACGGGTGGGGAGGAATTGGTGCGGGCCGGGTTGGGCCCATGGGCTCCCAGGCGCCTCTCTCTGCAGCCTGCACACCCGGTCCGGCCACCTACCACGTGGAGGACTGCTACAACGCGCGCTTCCCCTCAGCGCCCGGCGTGGTCATTCAGGGCGTGCGCAGGCCCAAGCGCCATGACACCGGCCCCTTCTGTGCGCTCTAGGGCCCACTGGGCTCAGCGGCCCTGCTGATCGCCTAGTGGATCCCTGGCTTCCCTAGGGCTCTCTCAGGCCTCCTTCTGGATCGTGAGCGTGGAGATCCAGGATGGACTTTGACCCCGAGATACCCCCGACCCATCCTCCCACTGAGAACCCTGCTGTGGACTGTGGGCAAGGAGAGCCTAGCCCAGGCCCTCCTCCCCTGCCCATCCCCTTGCTGTACTGAGATACAGTTGGTTCTTGAACTCAGTGTGGGCCTGGCTGCTGTCCCTTGCCCAGTGGGCTGTCCTGAAAATGTGGACATCTTCCCTGTGTTTTTTTTCATTTCCCTGTCGTTTATAGTTTTGCCCATTTGGGGTGTCCTTTTGGCTGACCCTGCAGGGAGTGCCTGCTGCTGAGGTAACTGGGGTGGTGGTCTGGGGCTGACCTGGAGCTTCCTGGCCATGTGGCCCCAAGGGAACTGGCCCACCTACTCATCTACTTGAGGATCAGGCTGCTTGCAGAGCCCAGGACCTAATGCTTGGGGTCAGGAGCTGCTGTCTTGAGGATCAGGGTAGAGTTGGCCTGCCCAGCTATCAGGAGGGCCCAGAGGACCAGCTTATAAGGACAAACCCAGTTTCCTGGGGCCTTGACCTGAACATTCAGCTTGGGCTCTGAGGACCTTGGCCATGGTTATGCACGACAACTCACAGCCTGGGAACTTCTGAGCCTTCACGCATCAGGCCCCTATCCTGTCTGGACCAACATCCTGGTTGTGGGGCCCTTTGTCACCATTGCCCTGCCCTCCTACCCAGGGGCCCACTCTGCAAGGCCCCTCACCTGCACAAATGAACTCCCCTCCCCCACCTGGCTCAGCTCTGCTGAGGTTCTGGCTCAGTTGCTGCTAGGTGCCAGTACCTGTGTCTGTGACTCCCTCAAGCTGGGTTCAAACTCCCATGTCCTGGGGAACTTGTCTGGCAGCAGTGGTGGTAGACCTGTGGAGGCCTTGGCTCTGGGCATGTGGCCTCAGGTGGAACAGGAGCCCTAGTTCTTGCTGCACCACTAGGAACCCTGGAGATCTAAAGCTGGGCTGAGGAGGCAGTGCTTCCTGGAGGGACTGTTTGCTGGGCATCAAGGAAGGAATTTCTAGCAGTTCAACCTCCAGTAGCAAAGGGAGAAGGAAAGGGAGAGTTGTGGTGGTCGATGTGGCCTAAGGAGGTCACAGGAGGCTTGAGTACTGGATCTAGTGCCTGCACTCTCTGAAACAGGACCCAGCTTCCTGTTCTGCAGAGGATGGGGGTGCTGTGGAGCCTTGACCTGGCTCCCAGCTCAAGGAAGGCCACACAGGTTAGCCACATGGGAGGGATCCTAATATCTCTGTGAGAAGACCCATGGCTGTGTTCCCACAGGCCAGATCTGCTAGGTGCCCAGGTATTCCTGGAGGCACTTGTTTTTGAGACAAGGTCTCATTCTATAGCCCAGGCTGGCCTCGAACTCACTATGTAGCTCAAGTTGGCTTTGAACTCTTGGGGATCCTCCTGCTTCAACTTGCAGAGTGCTGGGATTACAGATGTGAACCATCATGGGCAGCTGAAGGCACATTTAGACTTTAGTCTGCAGCAAGCTTATGACTTGAGCTTTCTCAGTTCAGCTGGAGGAAGTCAAGTTCCAGGAAGCGTCAATGTCACGCACTGTGTCTCACACCTGATGGGACCCAGGAACAGGGAGCTTGTTAAGCTGTGACGTGCCGCCTCGTGGAGCAAAAATATTCCCAGTGTTCAGAGGCTGCTGTGAGATGAGCAATAGGATTCGTGATTACAAAAAGAGAATTCACTTGGGTAAAATGTCAGTTCTCAAACCTCTAAAGCGGCCTGGGAGAGACCTGCCCGAGGCCCAGGCCGCAGATCCGGCTGGGGGGGGCGGGGCCTCGGGGGGCGGGGCCTCGCCGATGGCCAGAGCGTCGCTTGGGCACCGCCCTTCGCGCGGTGTCACTCTGCCAGCTCCGGGTAGCTCGGCGCAGTCCGGAACCTGTCTAGATGGTGGCAGCGTTTCAGGGGAGTGAATTGGCAGGAGGACCTGATCGCGTGCGGGGCGGAAGTGGGCGGTGCGGGCCCGTTCGGAGCCGCGCTGCGGGCGCGACCTGGCCGAGCTGGAGGCCGCGGGGGAGCGGGGCTCGGGCGGTCCCCGAGGTCCGGGGGAGCGGGCTTCAGGGGTGTCCACGGCGGCGCCGGGGGAGCGGAGCAGCGATGGTGCTCCGAGCCAGGCGGCGGCTGGGGCCTCGGCCATGTTTGCGGGGCTGCAGGACCTGGGTGTGGCCAACGGCGAGGACCTGAAGGAGACCCTGACCAACTGCACCGAGCCGCTCAAGGCCATCGAGCAATTTCAGGTGGGTCCGCCAATGCATGCCTGTCCCTGCGATGAGATGCGGGGACGACCCAGTGCAGGACTCGGGGTGCTTTCGGCATTCCCGGTTTCCACCCGTGTCACTGGGACATCCTTGGTCTCAGTGCTCTTCTGTGGACTCAGGACATCCGTAGACTTGACTCTTTGTGTATTTGGGGGTCCCGGGGTGCCCAGGCAGATCAGGGCATCTGCGGCTGAGATTTCTCTCAGCAAAACTCACCCGCACTGGGCCTTTGCTTCCTCAGACGGAGAATGGTGTGCTGCTGCCCTCCCTGCAGTCAGCCCTGCCCTTCTTGGATCTGCATGGGACCCCACGGCTGGAATTCCACCAGTCGGTGTTCGATGAGCTGCGGGACAAGCTGCTGGAGCGAGTATCAGCCATCGCTTCAGAGGGGAAGGCTGAAGAGAGGTAAGTCCCAGCCTGCCAGTTGCGGGGGGAGGCGGGGCTGTGCAGTCGCTTCTCAGCCTTGGAGTTGCCTGGGCAGCCTTTAAGGTTGAGGAGGTGACACAGGACTGTGTGAGAGACCTCCTCCCAGGTTGTCCTGCTGTGGAGATCCAGTCCTTCAGTTGCACAAATCTCTCCAGGTACAAGAAACTGGAAGACTTGCTGGAGAAGAGCTTTTCCCTGGTCAAGATGCCCTCCCTGCAGCCAGTGGTGATGTGTGTCATGAAACACCTGCCAAAGGTGCGAGTCCTGGGACTTACTCTTCCTAGAGACCAGGACACCTGTGGCTTACCACAGTTTGGCCAACCTGCCCACTTGCCTGTCCAGTTGCCTTTGGCTGGTTGAAGTCAGCCTGCAGTGGTCCAGGCAGCTGCTTAACTTGGGAGCTTTGATTGAGCTGCCTGCCTGAGTGCTGTTCCCTGGTACTTCCTCTATGCTGCTTGTCCCAGGCAAGCCTCATGGAGCCAGAAGCTTGGCACTCTTGTCAGAGTGTGGAGCCCATTCTGGGAGAGCCGTAGGTATTAAGCGTATATGTCTGTACCCACTTAGGCTTGGGAGACATTACTGGTGCACCCTTGGATGGGCAGGGCTGTCGGCAGTCTCTAGCCAGCTGAAGGCCTTGTTCTGTCCTGAGGGAGGCCAAGGAGACTGTGGTGTTGGTTGTGTAGGTTCCTGAGAAGAAGCTGAAGCTAGTGATGGCTGACAAGGAGCTGTACCGTGCCTGTGCAGTGGAGGTGAAGCGGCAGATCTGGCAGGACAACCAGGCGCTCTTTGGAGATGAGGTTTCCCCACTACTGAAGCAGTACATACTGGAGAAGGAGAACGCACTCTTCAGCACAGAACTCTCTGTCCTGCACAACTTCTTCAGTCCTTCCCCCAAGACCAGGCGCCAGGGTGAGGTGAGGGGCCGTGGACACTCAGAGATGCTATTTTTGATGTGTAATTTGTGTGAATAATTTATTGAGCCATATTGGTTTTATTTGGGAGGTAACTTAAGTTTGTAGTGTGGTGAGTCTTCCATGCTTACAGCATGCATGTGTTGTCACCATCTTACCAATGCCAAAAAGCCACATGTGGCTGGTGGCTCCGGCTCTGGGCTCTTAAGGCTTCAAGGGATAATGCCATAATGGGGAGGAGAGGTGCATATCTTGCCTGTCTCTTCCCTGTGATAGTCTGGTTTCAATCCTCTGGTCCCATCTCACCTCTCATGCAGATTGGGCCCTTGCCCCTTCTGTGAGTTATGGGGTCCCTGTGACCCCAGCTTCTCTATTTCCATCTTTTCTGATAAGCTGATTCTGTCTGTGAGACTCACTTGCCCTGCCTTATCCTAGGGTGCCTTTTCTCTGAAACGTTGTATTTTTACATACAAACAGAAAAATGTACCAAAGAGCAGAAAATCACCTCCCTCCTTCTCCTGCTCACCAGCAAGTGGGGCGGACCCAGCCCCCACCCAAGCTGCACCCATGCTCTGCAGGTTGCTGGATTGCACCACAGGCTGACTCCCAGCCCCACTTCCAGGTGGGGCTGCCTCTTGGTCACATCACACTGCTGGCGTAGAGGACAGTTTCCCTGGTGTCTGGTGCTATGGACATCTTGCTCTCCCTCCCAGGCTGCACAGGCCACCATATGTTTCCAGTGCTGTTTGTCTGGACAATGCCGGTACTGGGTGCAAGTTTTCTTGAGGTTTCCAGTTGTCCTGGGTACTGTGCCCTGACCCTTTCTCAGCCCTCTCAGCTCTGGAACTGCATACCCTTCCAAACTTCCTGCCTTGATGTGCTAGGCCTTGTCATGTCTGCTCTTTGCTCACGTCTTGTGTTCATTGTATTTTTTGTGACCCCCCCCCAGCTTGTTCCTCCTTTTTTTAGTCTCTGTAAATCTTTGTCCATAGGTCTTTCTTTTATTTTTTCTCTTTGATATAAAATGAATTTGTGGTTTCTTTTTAAAAAAATTTTTTTTGAGGCCTCAGATTTGAACCCTGGACCTCAGGCATGGTGGACAAATGTCCTGCTAGCTACATTTCCAATCCCTCCATCCCTAGCTTTCTATTTCTAGGTCTCATCCTTGTTTAGTTGAGGAATGTCCTTTTTGTTGTTGTTTTTCTGGGTTTTTTGGGGCCTGAGGATGGAACCCAGGGCCTCAGGTGTGCTGGGCAACAGCTCTACTGCTAAGTTGCACCCCAGCCCTTCAGAAAGGCTGATGAAAGCATCCAGAGTTCAGCGGCACCTGCTGTTTATTTTGCTCAGGCTTCAGTGGGTTGGTGGACTTACACTTGAAGTTCCACATGTGAAGGATTTTCTCACTGTTCTCTGGTGCATTTCTAAAGCCGGCTTGAGGGGTTCTGATGTTCTAGACTTTGTCTGCAGCCTGATTTTCTCTGTCTGGGAGCTTCGCAGCCTGTGCTCCATGATACTACAGTGTGTGGCAGGGGGGCCAGGCCAATACCTGCCCATGGTCCCTGTGTGTGGGGCAGCTGGGTGGGCCCTGGGTTCTGTCCCTGGCTCGCTTGTGATCAGGAGCCCTGAATTGCCTCCTCCCTTTGATTGACGTGCAGTGTGGGCAGGGCTGTGGTCCACATTGACCGCCATCATCATTGGAGTTGCCCAGTTCCCACGTGAGTGGCTGGGAGTCCTGGGGCCATGGACACAGGTGTCATCTGCAGTGTCCCTGAGATGGGGCTTACAGACCTGAGTGGCAGGACTGTGCAGAGGTTCTGAGGGTGACTACTGGACCAGGAACTTGGTAGCCCTTGGTGGTTTTACCGGTGGCTGAGTGCAATCTGGTGCCTTGGGCTTTCTGTGTTAGCCACTACCCTGGGCTTGCCCCAAGCATTCCTTCACAGCTGGGACCTGAGGCCATGTAGCTGTGGCCAGTTGGTGGCCAGGGAAGCTTGTGTTGGCTGCGGCCCTGTGGCAGGAGCCTGTAAGCCAGCTGGACTCTGGCCTGAGCCCCATGCGTGCTGGCTGCACTGCCCTGCAGTGAGGGTAGGGGAGCCCTGGATGATGACGCTCGTGCTCTGAACACGGGGGCCTTGCCGGTGCTTCTGTGGCCCTGGGGAGATGACAGGGATGGAAGCCTGGGGGACAGCTGTCTGGAGGGGGTGGTGCCAGCCTGACATGGATCGCTGTTGCTGCTGTGTGGCTCGGGGTCGGGCTCCACGTGCTGTTTTCCCCAGGTGGTGCAGAAGCTGACACAGATGGTCGGGAAGAACGTGAAGTTGTATGACATGGTGCTGCAGTTCCTGCGCACGCTCTTCCTGCGCACCAGGAATGTGCACTACTGCACACTGCGGGCTGAGCTGCTCATGTCCCTGCACGACCTTGACGTGGGTGACATCTGCACCGTGGACCCCTGCCACAAGGTGTGTGTGCTGAGCTCTGCAGTCTGCAGCTGCTGACCCTGCTGGGGGTTCTCTGAGAACCCTGGCCTTGCCACCCCTCTCCCTGCCCCCAGCCTTGTCTCTGTCCCAGCTGGTGGAGGACCTGTGGCCGCCCTGGAGCCATCCCAGCTCTCCTGTTCTCAGCTGCTGGAGAGTGGGTATCAGTAGTTCAGATCGTCCCACACTGTTCTGCATGGAGCCTTGCTGCAGTGCTCACACATGGGCTGCAAGAAAATGGATCCACCTTTTGGCACTGCCCAGACCTTGCAGCTTTCGCCCTGGGGAGGGTACCCCTCCTTCCAGCAGACCCACACCTCCATGAAGGCTCTGAGGTGTCTTCTGTCTGCACCATGTCATCTGGGCGGGGGGAGGGGGGAGTGCACTGGGTTTACTTGTCAGTATGTGGTGGACAAGTGACAGGGAAGACAGTGGCCTTGGTCTGACCCAGCCTGGTGGCCCCCAGGGTGCTGCCATCTTACTGCCCTCTGAGGCCCCTGGGTCCTGGGTGTGGGCTGCGCTGGGGCTCTGGGAGGTGGCCCATGTCTGTGTTCATCTTTGCCGCTCACTAGCCTGCAGTTCTCAGGGCCCCTGGGTGCTGGCAATGTGGGTGAGTGCAGAGGGCCATCTCTAGGGCCTGGGTCTCGCTCTGACCCTGCCTCTTCCTGCAGTTCACGTGGTGCCTGGACGCCTGCATTCGAGAGCGGTTTGTGGACAGCAAGAGAGCCCGGGAACTGCAGGGATTTCTTGATGGCGTGAAGAAAGGGCAGGAGCAGGTTCTGGGGTGAGGGTTGGCCCAGCTCTCAGGGCCCTCATTCTGGGGTGCTCTGAGAGAGTCTGGTAGCAAGGGGACCCTATGTCTGTGGAGTGTGGGGTCACTGCTCCTTGGTGTCTGCAGTGTTGGGGACCCGCTGTGAGCTGGGGCGTGGTCTGGGGGTCCCGACCTGGCTCCTGGTGTCCTTGGACTGGTGTGTGAACACATTGCCATCAAGTATATTCCTGCCAGGGCTCTGAGCTAGCATTAAACAACCTGGGCCAGTTTTTCAGAAGCGAAGCCTGTCCATGTGCATACTTAACTTCCTAACTCTGGCTTAAAAGATTTTTAAGTCAGTTAAGGATAAATAGTGAGGCTTCAGCTTTTTGGTGACAGATATCTGGCGTCACGTCTGCCTGCTGTGTAGAAGAGGCCACTTCCAGAGTCCATTCCCCAAGGCCTGGCAGCTTAGTGCTTAGCTGTCCCTTCAGGTGGCCATGTGTGGTACAGCACCAGATGGACAGCCAGGCTCCCCACTAATACTGAGTGCTACTCCTTCCAGGGACCTGTCCATGATCCTTTGTGACCCCTTCGCCATTAACACGCTGTCACTGAGCACCATCAGGCACCTGCAGGAGCTGGTCAGCCAGGAGATGCTGCCCAGAGTGAGTGCAGGCGTGGCTGGGCTCGTGGGGGCTGCGTGGTGCACAGGGTCAGTGATGGCCGAGCCCCAGCGAGCTGTCAAGGCCTCTGTTTCACCACAGGACAGTCCTGACCTCCTGCTGCTGCTCAGGCTGTTGGCGCTGGGCCAGGGTGCATGGGACCTGATTGACAGCCAGGTCTTCAAGGAACCAAAGATGGTACAGATCCAAATCTGGGCTGCCCTACACTCTGTTCCTTGGGGGAGTGGCAAGGCAGGCTTCTCTGGTCCCACATTGTCACCCCAGAGCCTCCTTTTGGAAAACACCCACTTGGGTGGACGGGCCGGTCATGTGATCATGCCAGGTGGGGGCTCAGGGACACAGAGCCGGGCAGGGTCCCAGGAGGCCAGAGGGTCTGGAGGAAGTGCAAGGGGGTGGCCCTGTGCAGGTGGGCACAGGCTCAGGGGCCTCCCTCCTCAGGAGGTGGAGCTCATCACCAAGTTCCTGCCGATGCTCATGTCCTTCGTGGTGGATGACTACACGTTCAGTGTGGATCAGAAGCTTCCGGCAGAGGAGAAAGCGCCAGTCACGTACCCCAACACGCTTCCTGAAAGCTTTACCAAGTGGGCCCCGGGAGCTGCAGTGGGAGGGTATGGGTTGGTGCAGTGGGTGACTGCTGGGCGGGGCTGACCACAGCCGGTGCCCTGTTCTTCCCTGTCCCAGGTTCCTGCAGGAGCAGCGTATGGCCTGTGAGGTAGGGCTATATTATGTCCTGCACATCACCAAGCAGAGGAACAAGAATGCACTGCTGCGCCTGCTGCCCGGGCTGGGTGAGTGCCCTCGAGGTGCAGCCCTGGTGCCCTGGCCTAGCCTCCAGCTTCCAGGCTATTTTCACTGGGAGGTCTGCAGGTTACAGGAGGAAGGGCCCAGTTGGCCTCTGCACAGCTGTCGCTGTGGGTCTGTGTGTGGCACATGCAGGTGCTAGTGCCTGACTGAAGCCGTGCACTCTCCAAACACATGGAGAGTGCAGCAGGGTGGTGACATCAAGCCAGGAAGAAGTGGAGTGGTTGCATAGGCCCTGTCAGGGAGTGGTAGCTTTGGGAGCATTTGTGTCAGCAAGTGACAGGCCCGGGTTTCTGCTCCCTTGGGCCATTTTGAGTTTTGCATATGTCGTGCCAAGCATGTCACATGTGTTTTCCAGCTTTCTGGGTGGAGGAAGCCCTCTGCAGGTATTAATTTGTAGTTGGCCGTCCTCCAGCTGTGTTTTTAGCTGGGTTAGGGTCCCCTGGATGCTGGAAGGAGCTGCTGCAGCCTCCTCAGGGATTTGGTAGCCAGGAGCCTTCTGCTCAGGTGGGACGGGTGTTGGGAGGGCTGGCACCTGCCAGCCCCACAGAGTCAATTCCACGTGCTCTCCGGGACTTGTAGAGGCCTGGGCCCAGTCGTGTTTTGAGATTCCAGAAGTGTGGTGAGAAGTGCTTTTGAGCTGCCTTGCTTTGCCTTTTCTGTTTTTTGGTACTGGGAATTGAACTCACCACCTGGTGCTTGCCAGGCAGGCACTGTGCCACTGAGCTGCATCCCCGGCTGCCTTGCTTTTTCTGCATTCATTCTGGTGCTTCCTGTCCTCCCTTGGCAGGGATGTGTCTCCAAACCTTTGCCTCCTTGGGATGGCATGTGTCACTCAGTCCTGTTGAGGAAAGGCTTGTTTTTACGTCTGAGTGGATTCTAGTAAGCATGGACAGATTTGCTGAATTATTTTTTCTTGACAGTAAGACCCTGACTTACAAACAGTTTCTGTTCTGGTAGAATGTTCGTAGGTCAGATTTGTTTGTAAGCCTGACAAAGTGAATCTTACATACCTTGATACAAATACAAAAAGTAAGCATAAAAAAACCAAATCGTATCATACGATCGCAGGGAACAAGCTCCCAGCAGCACAGCCTGAGTGCCCTGCAGACACCGAAGCTGCTTCCTCAATGCATTTATGTCTTCGAGGGTTCATCATTCGAGGTCCATTTGTATCTGTGAAAGTTCCCAACTCTGTTGCTCCTGAGTTGGGACTTTACTGTATTTATTTGGGATTTTTGTGAGTTTTTTTTTTTTTTTTTTTAGTTTTGTTTAATTTCCGATCGAGGTATACTGAGCAGGTGGAAAACTGGGAGCACACATGGTGAGGCCCTGCGTGTCTCGGACCAGGTCCGTGCATGGCCTGAGAACCTGACACTGCCACCCACAGCCCTGAACAGTTCAGCGGGCTCCCTGTGGAGGAAGGGGCTTCCCAGGACACAGCACAGTCCCTCAGCAGCTGTCTGTGGTCCATTCCCATCAGACTGAAGGCTCCTTGGTGGCCTCAGTGTCACTGTGCAGTGGTTGGGAGTCAGCTGTGGGAATCTGGGGTGCAGGTGGCTGAGACTCAGATAGTCAGCAGTAGCTCTGTGGGGGCCTGGTGCCCTGAAATGTCCTTCCATCCCACCGGTCGGGGGCACTGGCAGAGTCTGCCCTCAGGATGTTCTCATGGATGTCCCGAGTAGCAGCGTCTGTGTCCATAGTCCCAGTCCCTCATAGGGTGCAGCTGTGGGGGCTCCTGTCCCCGCTGGGCTGTGGCTTCCCTGCCCATCCCAGGGTTTGGAGCTTCCCTTTGTCCTTGGTCCTGGGAATGATCTGTGTGGTGTTCAGAGGACTTGGCGCTGTGCCTGGCACGTTCTGTTTCCTCTGTGCTTGTGGCTTCTCTCTCTGGCCTGGCAGCTGCTGGGCTCTATTCTAGCTGGGGTCCTCCCTCTGCCTGCACCCCAGCTTGGCCATCTTACTCTGCTAAAGGTCCCAGGCTCCACACCCTACTGTGGAGCTTGCCCACTCCCCAGGCCCTGGACTGACCTCAGACCCCCAGGAGTCCTCTGGGGCCATGAGTTGGGGTGGGGGTGTGGCCTGGCTGACCACTGTGTGATTGCAGTGGAGACCTTCGGCGACCTGGCCTTCAGTGATATCTTTCTCCACCTGCTCACCGGGAGCCTGGCTCTGCTGGCTGACGAGTTTGCCCTGGAAGATTTCTGCAGCAGCCTCTTCGAAGGCTTCTTCCTCACTGCCTCACCCAGGTGGGCCGCAGATGCTGGCTGGCCCAGACTTCCCAACCTTACAGCGTGGGGGCAGCCAGACCAAGCTCGGAGGGCTGTAGGGGACCCCGGCCCCTTGGCAGTGAGAGGAGCCTGTAGGGATCCTCACTGCTGGTGGGCTGGGCCTAGAGGAGGCAGGGGTCAGTACCCCAGCCCCAGCCCAGCATGACCTTTCCCAGGAAGGAGAACGTGCACCGGCATGTGCTGAGACTGCTGCTCCACCTGCATGCCAGGGTGGCCCCATCCAAGCTGGAGGCCCTGCAGAAGGCCCTGGAGCCCACAGGCCAGGTTGGTGCTCCTCACCCCTGGTGCCAGCTGTGAGTGCTCTGCTTGTGGAGGCCTCACAGCATGCTTGGTGCCCACTGTGCTGTCTGCTTCCCCACACTGACCCCTGCTGACCCTCATGACCTGCTGCTATGTAATGTGGGATGGCCTGGCTCTGCCCCCAGAGTGGAGAGGCTGTGAAGGAGCTCTACTCCCAGCTTGGAGAGAAGCTAGAGCAGCTGGACCATCGGAAGCCCAGCCCTGCGCAGGCCGCTGAGACGCCCACGCTGGAGCTGCCCCTGCCCAACATGCCTGCCCCATCTGGGCTGTAGGCCTTGGGCTCTGCAGGATCTGTGGGTTAGGGACCAGGCCCCAGTCATCCAGAAAGGAGGCTTCAGGCCCAGTGATCAGGGCCAGCCAAGGGCTGGACCCCGTGGGCAGGCGCCCTCTCCTCTGCTGTCCTCTGTCCACCGGGAGCTGGTCCTGGCTTTTGCTGCCTACAGGGTACCCGCTTGCCAACCCACAGTCCAGCACTCAGGTATAGGTTCTGTGAGTTTCCCAGCCCTCGCAGAGGTGGGTGGTGAGGAGTTAGGCAGCGGGGAGAGCAGGGCTCCAGCCAACCCCACTGTGGCACAGGCCAAAGGGTGGCGCTGTGCTGGCTAGAGCAGGGGCCGCTGGCAGCAGGGTCTGGAGATTCACAGGGCATCAGCCCTATGTGCACTGTCTCCATACCTGTGGCCCTGCGGGCAGCACACCTTCCTCCACAGTGCCCACCTCAGTTTCCTTATGATGGCTGCTTGCTCAGCTGCAGTTTGGCCCTGGGCAGGGGCAGTACATGCTGGGAAGCCTCCACATATGTAAATAAAGACATTTTGGTAAATCCCTGCGTGTTGGTACTGGCATGGGAGTAGGGCAGCCAGCAGTGGCCTCCAGTATTGTTAGCAGAGCCCACTTTCTGCTTCCGTGTGCTGCCTGCCCTGCATGGTAGCTGCAGCCCTGGGCAGTTGAGGGTCCCAGGGCTGGGACAGACCAGCTCTTTGGCCCTTGTCTAGGGCCTGGCTGAGCAGCTTCCCCCAACAGGATGCAGGGCCTGGGCACAGTGCTGGAGCTGGTGGACTTCACAGCTGGGTGGCAGCTCTGAGCTGTCTGCTGTGGCTGCTGCAGGAGGCAGGCTCCCACTGAGAAGGGGGTGGTGGGTTTGAGGAGCCTCAGCCTCAGTCCTCCGTGGGGTTGGGCTGCTGTGCTTTGGGTTGGGGATGCGGTGTACATGGGCAGATGGGAGTTAGGGTGACCTGCAATCACAGGGAGGATCTGGAGGCCCAGGGCCATATCTGCTGAAGCCTCCAGCGCGGGGCCCAGTGCCAGGGCTGGGAGATGCAGGCATTGAGTGGTGAGAAGGGGCAGTGAGTGCATGTGCTCCCGAATCCCCTCTTATAACCCTACGGCTGGATCTTGGGGCTCCTCACTGGTGAGCCTGTTAGGTCCTAATCCTTTCAGAGGTCCCAGTTAATGAGGTTTCCACCTTTTCATGCCTCATGAAGGTGGGGCCTGGGATGGTACTCAGACCATAGCCCAGCCACAGGGAGCCCTCCGACAGTGTTGAGGCCAGTGCTGGGTTCCAGAGGTGGCAGGGCAGGACTGGTGAGTGGGGAGGAGCTGTTGGGACCAGCAGTGTAAGAAACGGACTGGGCTGTGGGAAGGATTCGAGTGAACAGTGGCCCTTGGGGTGAGGCAGGGTGTCAGTGAGTCAGGGCCCTGGGTCCCCAGAGCAGATGTGCAGGGAGGAGGGCAGGCTGGTGGTATGGACAGGGGCCCCTTGCTGGCATTCATCCATGTTACTCCTGGAGCAGGAAATGACCACTGCAGGGTGACCAGTAGTGCACCTGACACTGGTGAGGTGGAGGGTCACCTGTGGTCCTGGGACCGACAGCTGGCCTGCTCAGGGTCCTGCCAGGGCTGGCTGCAGGGGAAAGTGGTAACAGCCACAGTTTGGGAGACCAGGGCCAGAGCAGCTGTGGGGAGCAGGTCAGGGCCAGGACCAGTGCGTGGTGGGGAGATGAGAGGGGCAGACCACCAAGCTGACGGGTAAACATGGTCAGTGGTGGAGGCTGGGACCCCAGGATGCATAAGTCCATTTGTGTGCAGCAGTGACTGAGGAGGGGTGACAGCTGCAGAGACAGCCTGGAGGGACCGTCCTCAGGGGACTGACTTGGCAGGGGTAGCCTGAAGAGGTGAACACCTGGGGGTACTCAGGACACACAAGAGGGAAGGGAGGTGCCACCCTCCTCCAAGCTGCCATTGTTGGGGGCTCAGCCCCACAGTGTGAGTCCTGGGAGTGCAGTGGCTGTGGCTGGGTAGAGGGGCAAGAAGCAAAGCCTCCAGGATGGGGCACGGTGCATGGGGGCTGAGACCCAGGTGGCAAGAACTGGGCTGGGTCCCTCGCACCCAGGAAGGAAAGTGCAGGGCCTGATTACCCCTTGGCCCTATAGGGGCCTGTCAGAATGCTTCAGTGAGCCCCTTCCCCACCCCAGGCTCTGGGCTGTGGGCCATCACAGGCTTGGCAGTAGCTTCTGCCAGTATCACACCCACCCATGGATATGGTGCCTCCTTACTGTAGCCCCTGCCCCCCTCATCAGTAAAATGTGACACTGGAGACAGAAGGGCCCTGGAGGACCCCTCCCCTGTCTCAGGGCCTACACAGCCTCCTGCAGCAGCACCCTGTGTGTGTGTGGGGGGTGGTCCAGGCAGGACAGCCTGGAGTGCAGGGGAGCTGGGGACACAGGACTGCCTGGCCCTGGGCCTGTGCATGTTGCCTCTGTGCAAGTGAGGGCGCACAGGCCCCTCCCAGGAGATGGGGAGGCTGCCCTGGGGCCTGGCAGAGATGGCACCCTCCAAAGGAGGGGCGCCTTGCCAACAGCAGGCAGGTGGACCGGAAGGCTGGGGCCTCTGTCCTCTACCTTGTGCCAAGTTCCTCCCACATTTGCCCAGGTGCCACAGGGCTCCTGAGCCTCGTGTGCAGGGTGGGGGCCTTTACCCTGCCTATGTTCTAGAACGACAGCTCCTCCCTACTCCCCGGCCTGCACCTGCCACCCATGACCTCAAGCACCCTGTCTCAGCACTGTAGGCTAGGCTGTGGTTGGGTTGGGTTGTTTTGAAGTGGGGTCCAGCCAGGGTAGTGGGGTCAGTAAGGGGGCCTTGTTAGCGAGGGGCAGGGAAGGGACAGAGAGGAAGGTCAGGCTAAGATTAGGGCACCCAGCCAGCCAGAGGAACCTGACTCGAAATGGTCCCCCGGCACGGGAGAGGCGGTGGCAGTGGGGGCAGTCCGTGTTGGGCGAACTGGGCAGCACGGAGCGCGGGGAGCCAGGAGGCAGCGGGGGCGGGGGGGGGGGGCTTCGCCAAACCAGACTCCTGTGGGTCCCGCAAGCTGAGGAGGGGGCGACTAGCCTGAGAGGGGGCTCTGGCCGCCAGCCAGATCTCCTCGCCCGGCGCCTCCGTCCAGCCCAAGTCCCGCCCGGCTGCACCCCTGACTCACTTCCTCTGCGGGAAGCGGAAACCTCCCCGGAGCTTCCTCCTCTGCGGACTCTCCCTGGGGACCCGCAGGTGTCGCTGCCCCGCAGGCCCCAGACCCACCGCACCCCGGAGCCCGGCGTTTCCTGCTTCCTGCGTCGTCGCAGGGCCGCAGCTGTGCAGGGGGCACGGAGCTGGGGAGCGCGCAGCTGTAGGTAGGGCCGGGCACGGGGGCTCCATCCCTCCTCTTGCTTTTCCTTCTGTTCCTCTCTGTGACCCATCCCTGCCGGCAGCGGGGCTCCCCATCGCCGCCTCTGCAGTGTTGGGGAGGTGGCTACTGGTAAGACCCCAGTTATAGGCATGGGAGGCTTATAACTGAGAGGCCTGGCAGAGCCTGGGGCGCATTCACAGAGCTTCGAAGTCTCCCAAACTCCGCGGGTACAGGTCCTCTCTGAGCTTCCGGGGTCTGCGATCTCTCTCTAATTGGGCTCCTCTGGGACGCGCGGACCTGTCGCCCGGCAGCCCAGTGGGACCCTAGGCCGGGCTGGTCCGCCTGACCCCGCTTCCTCAGTCCCCGGCTGGCTGACCCTGACTCCTCCTCCAGGAAGCCGGCAGACGCCGATAGTTGCAGCCCCCCCTCCCCGTCCCCTCCCGCCACTTCCTCCGGCTGAGGCCTCTGGGGCTGGAGGGCGCACCCGTGGGATTTGCATTGCGCGGCCACGGCTTCCTGGTCAGCAGGCGAGGCGGAGCCGGGCCGCACCCCGCGGACCCTGGGTCGGGGGGCGCCCGTGGCCGGAGTCAGCGAGCTCCCCGTGTTCCTTGCAGGGCGGGCGACCTGCATGCCGAACACTGGCCCCTCGCCATGGACCCGCAGCGCGCGAACCCCGCGAACCCCAGGCCTCGCGCCCCAGGCCCCTACGTGATAGCGCCAGTGCGCGCCGCGCTCCGCCTGCGCCGCCGCGTGTTTGTCCTGCGCAAGCGCAGCCTCCTGCAGCCCGGCGTAGGGTCGAGCGAGGGGCCTGGGGCTCCCAGGCCGGGCTGCGGTCCCGGGACACTGCGCACCGACCTGGCGCAGCCCAAGTTCTTCACCTTCGATGGCCCGGCCGAGCTGGAGCCCCGGACGCCTCGAAAGAGGCGGCGGCGCAGCCGCGTGGTGCTCTACCCCGAGGCATCGCGCAGATGCAGGCCGCGCGCGGAACGCCAGAGCCGTGCGCAGCGCTGCCTGCTGTTGCTGGTAGCCATCGTAGGCTTCCAGGTGTTGAATGCCATCGAGAATCTGGACGACAACGCACAGCGTTATGACCTCGACGGGCTAGAGAAGGTGCTGCAGCGTGCCGTGTTCGGGCAGCCCGCCGCCGTGAGCCGCATTGTGGCGCTGCTGCGGGACTACCTGGCCACGCACGTGCACAGCCGCCCGCTGCTCCTGGCGCTGCACGGGCCCAGCGGCGTGGGCAAGAGCCACGTGGGCCGCCTGCTGGCGCGCCACTTCCGCGCGGTGCTGGAGGATGGGGCACTCGTGCTGCAGTACCACGCGCAGCACCACTGCCCCGAGCCGCAAGCCGCGCAGGGCTGCCGCGAGGAGCTGGCGCGACGGGTGGCCGCTGTGGTGGCACAGGCCGAGGCTGAGGAGAAGACCCCGCTTGTGGTGCTGGACGAGGCAGAACTCCTGCCGCCGGCGCTGCTGGACGAGCTGCATGGCCTCCTGCAGCCGCAGCGTGTGCACCACTTCCACAACGTCATCTACGTCCTACTAAGCGGTGCGGGCGGGGCTGAGGTCACACGCTTCGTGCTGCAGAACGCGTCCCGTGCTCTGGCCCCGGGCCCCGACAGCACTGCGGCCGAGGAGGAGCTTCGCGCGCGCCTCCAGGAGCTGCTGGTGCATGAGCACCCACTGTGGAGCTCTGCGGCCGTCGTGCCCTTCTTGCTGCTGGACAAGCAGGATGTGGTCAGCTGCTTCCGGGACGAGATGGCCGGGGAGGGCTTCTTTCCTGAGCAGGCACGCGCCGAGAGCCTGGCCGCGCAGCTCAGCTACTACCAGGTCGCCGACCGAGAGTTCGCTGTCACAGGCTGCAAGCAGGTGGTGGCCACGGTGAACCTCTTGTAGCGCAGGCGTGGACTCTGGCATGGGGGCTGTGACCCAGGGCCAAGGCTGGGTCACCTGAGGAGCGAGGAGGTGGATGAGAGTGACTCGACTCCAAGTGCCCCACTCTGCCTCCACCCCAGAGCTCCTGGAGCGTCCTTGGGGCCACAGGCAGCCAGGCCACCTTCCCGTCTTTGACCCTGTTTAGGCTCCTGTGATGGATTCCAGCAGCCCCAGTAGGTGGGCAGGCTGCTCCCCTGGTAGAAGTGATCCTACAGGGCCAGCAGCCCCCAGGGTCGCACAGCCAGTCCCTAGGGTCACAGAGCCAGCTTGGGGGCTTGCTGTAGCCTCCCTTCCCAGGAGCTCCCCGGAGGGCAGTGGAGAGGTTAGGTGTCTCCAACCCCACAAGTGTGGCCGGAGGACTCTCTTAGTGCTCTGGGACAGGGAGTGGGCCCTGACTTCCTGGGGGCTGAACTAGGGATGTCTTGGCTGATGCCACCCTGGCTCTGTCCCTAGAGAGTGGTCAGGGCCTATCTGTGGCATTTCCAGGAGTGCACAGCACATATGCCAGGCCATGGAAGAGGTGGAGGCCTGGGCCAAGGTGCAGTGACTGCCACAGTTACACATCTGTCCCAGTGCCGTGGCCTTTGATGCCAAAGCTACCTGTCTCCCCCAGGCAGTCTGCAGGGCCTTCACACCGTGCTACTGGGAAGCCCTGCTGGCTCCTCTGACAGCACAGGCCTTAAGAGGAAGAGGCTGCTCAGTGCTGGGAGCTTGGCTGGTGACTCATCTTGGGGTACAGTGCCTGGCTTCACCCCAGCCCTTCAGCAGAGTGCAGCAGGTAGGATGACATTGATTAGGACAAAAACCTGAGTGGGGCAAAGGATGGGAGGGCCCTGGGGGTGGCGTGTAACCTGATATTGAGGCCTGGGATGTGTACATCCCTGGTTTGAGCTCCACTTTCCTGGAACTACCAGAGCCGGTATTCATTGAGGGTCCCGATACCCAGCTCCCTGAGGGCCTGCTCATTTGTGGGGATTCAGGTCCAAGTCTTAGAGTAGACTGAGCAGTCCTGGCTGAGCCAAGCACAGCCCCCTGGCCCGGGGAGGATCAGGATCCTCCTCCCCTGGGGCCAGGCCCTCTTCCTGCCCCAGTGAGGGCATTGGCTCTGCACCACCTCAGCTGTGTTGATGCTCCAGGGTGTGATGCTGGGGACCTCACTGCTTCCCAGGAGGGGCCCCCAGGACTGCCCTTGCTCAGCTCAGCACTGACCTTGAGGTGTCACCTCCCCAGGCAGGTGGGGGTGCATGTTTTCCACCCAGCCAGCAGCACCCACAGGTGTCTACTGAGACCTATGTGGGGTTTTATTTATTTCTAAACTATTCTATTGAAATAGATTTCTGTGCTTAATAGGAATGTGCAGTTGGCACAGTGAGCTGATTGTATCACACTTGTTAATAAATCATGTGGCTAAAACCCAACAAGCTGCTTGTTTTTGTTTGTTTATTTGTTTTTTGGTCTGTTTGACCTATTAATAACTGAGAAAGGCATGCTAAACTATCCCCAACTACTGGTAGATTTTTTTTGTGTGCGGTACCGGGGATTGAACTCATGACCCTGTACTTGCCAAGCAGGCATTTATGCGGCTGAGCTAAATCCCCAACCCCTACTGGTAGATTTATCAGGTTCTCTAAATCTTCATGTGAATACAACATACTAATTTGACTTTTAATTTTTTAAGTTTTGAGAAACACCTGGAGATGGAAATGGTGCAGACTTGGCAAGCTGATGGTGGGGGAGGACCAAGGGCACTCGTAGCTCAGGAATATCAGTCAGATTCCCATCGCTGGCACAAAACGCCCAGCACCTGTGACTTTGAGGAGGCGAGGTTCATTTATGGCTCACGATTCTGGTGGCTTCAGTCCCTGGTAGGTTGCCCCAAGGCAACAGCATGGTAGAATGGCCTAGTAGAGCAAGGCTACTGAGCTCACGCCAGTCAGGAAGCAGAGCACAGGGAAGATCCAGAGAGGAAGAGGCCAGGATCAGATAGAGTTCTTGGCATCTCATCCCATGGCCAGTCAGACACCCCCGGTAGGGTGCTACACTAACTAGTTATCTCTCAAGCCATGTTGACTGCTGACACTAAATTCTCAAGCAATTAAGAAAGAATTTTCCTTTTTGTCCTAAACAGATGCTGTGGGTGGACTCCTGGGGCTGACTGTGGGAGGTGCTGGCCAATTAGATCGTCCAAGTATGACAGTGGACAGCTGTTTGCAGCATGCTGAGTCTTCTCCACGTGCTCCCCGTGTCACCTGTAGTTATTCTTGTCTCTCTTGAGAGCAGCACTTTTTTTTTTGTACCAGGAATCAAACTCATGACCTTGTGCTTGTCAAGCAGGTGCTTATGCTGATGAGTTATATGCCCAGCCTGAGAGCAGCTTTGTCTTAAAGTCTGTTTTGTCTCAGGGTAATGAAAACAGTGTCTGGGATTTAGTTTTCTTGCTTGTAAAGAGCAAGTAGTTGGATTTTCAATAAGTCAAACTTGACAATCCTAGTCTCTGAGCCGCTAACTTAGTCCATTTATGTTTATTGCAACTATTGCTAAGTTTATGTGACTTGGCTCTGTACTTTTCAGTTGTCATATTTTATGCTTTCTTCCCCAAAGTCCTGGCTGCACCTAGGGGGTTCACACTGAGTCACATCCCCAGCCCTTTTTATTTTTTATTTTGAGACAGGGCCTTGTTAGGTTGCCCCCGCTGAGTTTGAAATCCCTGAAATTTTTGTTGAATGGGTTTAGGTATGAAACAGCTCCCTCCCTTTTAGACACCCTATAGCTTCAGTTCTGTTAGATCCTGCAGGTGGGTTTGTGGGTGCTAATCCACTGCTTGCCCAGTCAGTCTACTCTCCCCACACCAACCCAACACTGTTGACTCCACATCTTTGTGTCCAGGAGTCCTGAGACTGGGCAGGGACCCACTGTGGTACTTCATGAAGTGTCTCCCACAGGGCGCTGGACAGGGCGCCTAACCCTGCATCGAATTTTTGGCTGAACCTGCAGTGGGCAGTGGGCCCAAGAACTGACCGGATCACCATGCTGGCCCACTGATCAGTTCACGGCTGGAGTGCTGTTGGGGGTGAAGTCCTGCGGGAGGACCCTGGTCCCCTGGTGTCTTTCCTGGGCTGCCCTGCTGCTCTGTCTGCTTCCTGACCACAGCTCCCCTCTGCCAGCCTCTCCATCTTGACATCTGCTCTCCACAACTTCTCGGTGGAGCCAGCCTGTCTTGGCCTGAAACCGGAAGCCATGAGCCCACTCAACCCTCTCTCCTCCCTTTTCCTCAGGGCTTTGGTCACAGGGACAAAAAGCAGACCAGTATGGTGCCTGAAAAATCTCTGGGCGGTCTGTGGGCCTTTTCTCTGAGGACTCCCATGCTGCCAGATTCTTCAGCACAACCTGTCGGGTGGAGTTAGTGCGTCCCTGGGTAACTGGGGCCAGGACACCTTGGTGTCTCAGCTGTTTCAGGTCTCACTCACTGTTGTCTGCCGTGTCCTGTCGTGTTCCACAGAGGTCTTGCCTTTTTTGTCTGCCTCCTAGGGGTGAGTCCAGCAGAGTGTGTGCGGGTGTAGACTTGGTTTCCCCACAGAGTGCAGCTGTGGCCAGTGCCCAGCCCAGCTCCTCCTTGTCCCCAGCTCCTGGCCCACTACTGAGGTCATCAACACCCAGTGTCCTCCACAGCCTGCTGCCCAAGCACTCGGCCCAGCTCAAGTCTCACATTTAGCTTCTGGTTCTTTCAGAGAAGCAACTTTCTGGAGGCAGCGGTGCGGGCCGTGAAGTGCTAAACGTGGGCAGTTGGATGATGTTTAGCAGATCCATGAAGTGGGCTGCAGCACGGTTCAGGCTTAGCTGCCTGTTCCCTAAAAGCTCCATCTTGCCCAGTCTTTCGGTATCCCAGCCCCACCCCTGCTCAAACGGACACACCTGCTTCCTATTGCTGCTGGTTTGTCTTCTTTTGTTGGTTGGTCTTTTGGGGACAAGGTCTTGCTGTATAGTTTAGGCTGATCTTGAACTCCCTCAACTGGCCTTAAATTTAAGGCCCTCCCCCTGCGTCAACCACCCTAGGTGCTGGCATTACAGGTGTGCACCACCACGCCTGGCTACGGATTTTAATCCTACTGCAAGTGCTTCTCGGTGGTGCCCAGGCTGGGTTGGAATGGGTCATGGGGCTGCAACCTGGCCAGGCATGAATGGGTCATGGGGCTGCAACCTGCCGTCCTCACGACCCCTCTGTCCTCTTGGCCTCTCCATCCCACCACGCGGATCAGCACCGCGCTCTTGACCACTGAGTTTCAGTTTTGCAGTCAAGTGAGTAATGTTGTTGAACACTGTTTCACTGGCTCTGGGTCCTCATCTTTCTGCCTGAATGTTCAGATCAGGCTGACAGTTTTGGGGACGAAACAAAGATGTCCAGGTGTTGGTGGAAGCTGGCTCTGAAGGTCGAGCTGGGGGTGCAGAATTGCTGTATTAACAATGTGGAGGTCTTTGATCCATGTGTCTGAAGTTCTTCTTCAGCTGTGTATGAACAGTGCTACCTCAGTTGTCAAACGGCTCCACGCTGGAACTTCTCAGTACTGGAACAGCAAAGTGCAGGAAAATCTGCTCAGTGTTGAACGCTGAATCTGACTTGAGAAAGACGGGCTGGCAGGAGTCCTGTGCTGTCTCACCAGGGACATGGGGTTAGTGACCCAGGTAGAGGTGCTAAGAGGAAAACAGCTGCACTAGAATTAAGGAAAGAAATCACAACATGTGTGAAAGCCTCGGAAATATGTATTTATAAGTGAATTTGTGGGCCTCAGAACCAATTATATGGTTTTCCATTATTTCTTATGGGAAAAATATGCTCAGTTCTCAAACTTTTCAGTGTTTTTTTGTTTTGTTTTTTGTCTTTTTGAGCAGGGCCTCGCTCTGCAGCTCAAGCTGGCCTCGAACTTGAACAGTCCTCCTGCCTCAGCCTTTTGAGTGCTGGGATTGCAGGTGTGTGCCACCACACCTGGCCACTTTTCAGTGTTTGAGCAGAAATTTGGAATGAACTGAGTTCAAGGACCCAGCAATCACCGTAGTTACTTTCCTAGGAGCTGAACAGGTCAGGTGAACTAGCGAAAGTAATCAGCTTATAAGTAACAGCAAGTTAGTCTGATAACATAGCAGCTTGGACCTCAAAAGCCTGGGAGAGGTTTCCTAAGCATCAGGGCTGAGATTCGCGGCAGTTCGTTGGCTGCTATTTTCTCTTCACCCTTCCCCGCGGGTCGTCTGCGCAGGCAGACTCGCGGCGGCGGTTTCTGTTGCCTGCTTAGCGCTAACTCTGCTTGGGGCCACCCCACTGGCTGTGGCAGCGCTCAGACCTGCGAGCGTTTGGGCAGTGGCAGCAGGGCGACAGCGGTGGGGATCCGCTGCGCCCAGGCCGGGGCGGAGCTGCCCCCACGCTGCTCTTCACTTCCCGAGATCGAGGCTGTTCCCCAGTGATGCTTTGTGGTTTTCAGTGTACACGTTTTGCATTTCTTTTTTTCCAGTGTGTTCCTGAATATTGATGGTGTTGCACATAGAATTGGTTTCTTAACTATTCTCTACTGGCCCAGGGAAATACTCACTATTCACTACTGGCCCAGGGAAATAAAATTTGTGTAGTTTTTTTATTGCAATTTTTGAGAAAAGGTCTTGTATAGTTTAGGCTGGTCTCAAACTCGGCTAGGATTACAGACCACGCCTGGCAGAAGAAAACATTTTAAAGGGGCAAAGATTTATGCTGGCTCAAGGTTCCAGAGGGTTCAGGCCATTGTCAGTTGGCTTCATTGCTTTCGGGCTGGGTCGAGGGTGAAGCACCCTTCATGAGGGAAGGGTGTGGTAGAGGAGAGTGCCCTGGAGAGAGGCAGAGGAAGGGGTTGGCGACAAGGCAGAGCCCCAAGCTCACACTCAGGAGCTCTCCCTTTGGCTGGGCTCCCTCTCTTGACCCCCTGGGGATGTTGCCAGCCCTAGATGAGGACAGAGCCCCCAGGCCAGTCAATTCCCCACAGCCTCCCAGAACGCAGGAGCCCTTTGGGGGTGTTTCAGATTCTGGGTCCCTCTATAGCACAGTGACGGCTGAACATGTTAAGTTTGAAGACCGGGTTTTTCCCCACTTTTTAAGATTCTTTTGACAATATTTGTAGTTTTTTGTGTACGAGTTCAGGGGTAGTTTTGGTGGATATGGAATTCCTTTTTCTTCCTTTTCCATGGTGATGGGAATGAACCCAGGCCCGAAGTTCCTGGTTGACAGTTTTTCTCCTTGGTATACTTTAAAATTGTCAGCTCACGGCTCCTGTATCCTGTTTCTGACCCAATGTCCCCTGCTGATCCCATTGTGGATCTCTGTGCTTAAGACATTTTTATCTTATTGCTTTCCGTTCTCTTTGTATTTGACTTTCACTAATTTGTGACTTGTCTCGGTGTCTGGGTGTGGATTGTGCTGAGCTTCTTTGATGTACACATTTGAGACTTGCAGCAAATTTTGTTTTTGTTTTCGTTTTGAGACAGAGGCTATATAGTCTAGGCTGACCTCAAATTAGTGGCAACCTTCCTGTCTCAGCCTCCTGAGTGCTGGGATCACAGGCATGTGCCACCATGCCTGGGAAACTTTGAGAATTTCTTCATATGTTTTTTGGCCTCTTTTCCTCTTACTGCTGTGGAGATTCCCGCTGTGCATGTTTGGCTGTGCTGATGATGTCCCACAGATATGAGGCCCTGCTGATTTTTTATTTATTCTTTTTTCTTTCCTTTTTTCAGACTGGAGGTTTCTCTTGTTCTGTCTTCAGGTCTGCTGATTTTTTCTTCTCACATTTCCTGTTTGCTGTGGAGCCTGGTGGGTTTTCATTTCTGTCTTTATGCCCTTTACCTCAGGGCTTCCTGTGTGGTATTGTTCATCTTTTTTTTTTTTTTTTATCAGTACTGGGGATCGAACTCACAACCGTGTGCTTGCAAGGCAGACGCTTATGCCACTGAGCTAAATCTCCAGCCCCTCCTGTGTGATATTGTTGGTCCTCCTTGTCCTCTCTCCCTCTGTCTCGCCTTCTCTTTTGCAGTGCTGAACCCAGGGCCTTGCACACATTGGCCAGTTTAACACTGAAGTACAGCCACAGCCCCCATCTTTTTCCTTTTTGAGTCAGGGTCTCACTAAGTTGCCTAGTGCCTCAGATTTGTGATCCTCCTGTCTCAGCCTCTCAAGCGCTGGGATAACCTAGTGCATCATTGTGCAGGCATGAGGTTCTTGCAAGATGCTATCACAGGTCCTGCAGTGCCAGGTCAAGGTCTGAGGGTGTCGGATGAGCTGAGGGCTGCACAGCTGCTGCAGTCCACATGGACAGCTGGACGAGGCACCCCGGAGGGGTCAGTGCAGCTCAGGATGGAGCCTGAAGCAGGGAGAGCCTTCACCAACCCAAGAGTGCTCTGGATTGGGTCACCACCTGCAGCTGACCCGTGGCAAACAGGAGGGAGGGTCCTGCCACTGCAGCAGCAGCCCGAGTGTGAGCCGGTCCCTCTGCCTGGTGTCTTGGCAGTGACCCTGAGGCCTGGTGTTTTCAGTGGGAGTAGAAAGGATCCCCAGCCCCACACAAGACACTTTCCCACCACAGAGTTCGGGTTGTTCCAATTTTGAGTACTGCAGATGCTGCAGCTGCAGCTGTTACATGATGCTCTTTTTGTGGTTGTATCACTGAAGTTTTCTTGGGAACACATGTAGGCTTGGAGTTGCCATGGAAACTCTATTTTCAGCATTTTAAGGAACTGCCAAATTGTTCTGCAAAGTATTTCTGATTTCTAAAATTTTTATTTCTTCACTGATATTCTCTTATAGTTCATTTCCCTATCCTCCCCTCTGATTCCTTACACAGCTTCCTCTAGGCCTTTGGAAATCTTTTAGTAACTGTGTTGAAGTCTTTGCCCTCTCAAACAGCTTTTATTGCTGTCTCCACCACCCCCTGGGTGTGCGAGATAGTCTCCCGCCTGCAGCTCTGGCTGCCAGAGTGGGGTTGCTGGACCCCTGCATCCATGCCAGCAGCACTGGGCCTCCCTGTCACCCTCAGGTACAGCTTCTATGGTGGAGCCAGGACTTGGGTGATGGGACAGCCGCGTAGACACCGGCCCCCAGGTGCCTCCCAGCTCAGTGTTGCCCTTCCTTTCCCCTCCCCGTCCCTGGTGTCCACTGGATGAGGGCAGGGTCACCCTCAGCAGGGTGCTTTCCCCACCTGCAGTGTCCTTGCCTGCTGCGCGCGCCACACTGCTCGAGGATCTGGCATGCAGCTGCACCTGTGGTGAGGTGTGGGGGTTCAGTGATGGCCTGGTTGGGGTGGGAGGAGCTGGCTGGGGGTTCAGAGAGCCTTGTGGAGTGACAAAGTATCCTCCATTCTGGTTGTGGTGCCAGTTACCTGGACACAAGCATCTGTCAGAACTCACCACACTCTTGATGGCTGTTTTACTGCTTGCTAATTAAACCACCACAAACCTGATTTCTAGGAATGGAATGATTGAAGTAATAATTTATCTCAGCCTCAATCAAAACGAGAAAAGACATACATGCAGCAGGTCCTTCGAGGAAAGCTGGCAGGCAGAACTTTCTCCAAAGCTTGGCCTGAGGAACCCAGGCCTTTGCAGATTCCTCTGTACCAACATAAGAGACACACTAGCTGTGGTGGCTCACACCTGTAAATCCCAGTGCTCTGGGAGTCTGAGGCAGGAGGATTGCAAGTTTCAGTTCAGCCTGGGCAAGACTGTATCTCAAAATTAAAATCAACAAAGGATTGGGGTGAAGGATTGGGGATCAGTGTGAAGGAACCTGGGTTCAGTTCCCAGTCCCTTATGCTTATGTGGAAGATGGGGGCACCTTAAGGTGCACTTGGGCCTCAGTACTCACTCTCATCAGGGCGCCCTGGGCATACCACCCTGTATCTGGACACACAACTCCCTAATTGGGGCTGTGTGGCTCTCAGCATGGCAGGCTTGTTGTAGTCCACACTTAAAATGGCTGCTGCTTCCTGTTCAAGCATGTTGCTGAAGCCTGAATTTCTAACAGTTCCTTCAGTACAAATATACAAACCTAGAGCTTGGAGCATGCCCTTCTGGGGAGGAAGACCCAGCAGGGCATAGACAGGGGCTGAGTTGCATGGCTTGGGAGTTCAGGCAATCAGCACTCCATGAGGACGAGGCTGGGATGCTGCAGTCAGAAGTGAGACCTATCATGTAACCAAAGGGATGTAGGCAGTTATGCAAGAACAACTTTCAGGAAATGTCCTGTCTGTGAGTGCGCATGCATACCTGTGCAGGCACACACATGGCCATGGTGATCTGCTCCGGGACCTTTGCACTGAGTTACATCCCTAGCCCTATTTTTTTTTAAAAAGGTTAACACAGGGCCTCCCTAAGTCACTAAATTGTCCAGGCTGAGCTCAAACTTGTAATCCTGTCTCAGCCTCTTACAGGGCTGGGATTATTGGTGTGTGTCACCATGCTGGGCTGTAGGAAGTGTCACTGAAGGTGAGGGAGGTCCAGGTGGCTGGCTCTGGGCTAACCACCCATGAATCCAAGAAGTAGGACCCTAACGTCAGCGATGGGCCTGGTCCATCTGCCCCAACCTCTTTAGAAGTAAGGGAAATAATTCTGGGGTGGTGACAGCACTTTTCCAATGTCATCTTTTCTCCTTGGAAAATTTATAGGATGTTTTTGCTCAGCCCCCTGGGGATTTCTCATCTGCTGGCACCAGATGGCACTGAGTGCTGTGAGGAGCCCCACACACTCCAGGGAGGGGGGGTGTCCCCTGTCCCGGGGTAGACTACTCTGAAGAGGGCTGTCTACCTGCACACCCCCACGCCCACATCCCCTGGACAGAATGGGGGAGGTGTTAGAGAGGCTGCAGTCGAGGACCACCTGCACTGGATGGGATCTGGGCTCCATGGCAGGGGTGTCCAGCAGCCCCCATCACCTACGCCCAGGGTCCACAGGGTCTGCAGTGTGATGTGCAGTGTCCACTGTCTCAGGCCCTGGAATGGCCTCCTTCCCCTGGGCACTGCAGTTGGCCATGCATGGCTGTGAAGGGCCACACACTCCAGGTCTGGGTGTCCCCAGGACTGCAGGGGCCTGGAGCCAATGCCAGGTCCACACGGCTGCCCCTGCCTCTGGTGCCCTCGGCCAACTGCCACCTTCAGGTCCACCCATCCAACTTTGTCCAAAGCAAGTAGTGCTCTGGCTTTAGCCTGAGGCACACCCGTTCGGGACACAACTGAGGCCCGACCTGTTCCAGTGTCCGGGCCACAACCGAGGCCTGTCCTGCTCCGGTCCTCTAGCTGGGCCTCTGGTGCCCTGCCTGGCTTCTCCCTTGAGGCCTCCTCACCGACCATCCATGCAGAGAGCCGGCTCCCACACGTCCTGGCGCCTGTCGCTGAGGACCTGCCCGCTGTGCTAAGCCCACCAGTCACCGCCACCCTGGGTTTCCCCTTTTCCGTGGTGCCGCCCCGGCCCAGGCTCACAGAGTGCTGTGGGGACCGCCCCCCAAAGGTGGCTGGAGCGGGAGCCAGCGCAGTGTGGGCCGCGGCCACACAGCGGCAGCACCTCTGCTCCCCGCCCGACGGACTTGCCTGCCTCGGCTGCCTGCGCCCGCTTCGCGCGCCTGTAGCCGGAGGACGCCGCTTAATCCGTGTGGGACGGGCTTATTTTGGGACCTGGGAGCCAGGCCCTTCGCCCCTCCCGGGCTCGACCTTAGCCCGCATCCCACCCGTGAGGCTTCAGGGCGTGGGCCGTGGTCCCCACAGGCCAGGAGTGGCTGGCCTCGAGCCCTCTGGCTCGAGAGAGTGGGTGGGGCCTACTCCGAGTCGGGGGCCAGCGCCCCGCAGCTGCCCGAGCCTCGACTTTGCCAGGTCTAGCCCCGCCCCTCCCCGCCCCCACCCTCAGCCCGACCCCAGTCTGACCATCGCTCCAGCTCCCAGCAAAGCCCCCGCCCTCCGGCCCAGGCCCCGCCCTGCCCCCCTCATTAGCATAGCAGCTGCTCGCCGAGAGCGGCGCTGCGGAGGGCAGAGGCCTCGGGATGAATGGGGCCGCTGCCCCAGAGGAGGCGTGGCGAGAAACACCACAGACGACGAACGGCGAGCCGAGGAATGCTCGCCGGAGCTGGGAGTGCGGGCGCCTCCAGCCCCCAGCCCGAGGGTCTCATCCAGGCCTCTGAAGGCCTCGGCAGCCCACCGACGCCCCTCCTGCTCCCGGCTTTTTTCCTAGCTACCTGTCCCTACCCCGCGTCTCCTTTCCCGTCCTTCAAGGCCCTGCAGGCTCTTGCGCGCCCCTCTGTCCTCTGCTGCTGGCTACAAGGACTCGGGAGCCCTGTGCAGTCGGCACCTTCCCTGGCCAGATTTGCTCCCTGCACCTCCCTGCCTCCCCTGCACTTCCTGTTTAGGTGTCCAGGGGCCGATCGCCTCTGGATAGGACAGCTGGGCGGTTAGCTGTCTTCCAAACCTTTTCTTGGGGCTCCTGGGTGCCGCAGGCCTGCCTCCTCAGTGGCTTTACAGCCCCACCCGCTCTGCAGACCCGGATGCCAGGTCAGAGGAGGAAATGGGTCCCCTGTGTCGCTCACCCTCCTTTGGAGACAGGGTCTCACTGTGTACCTGAGGTTACCTTGTGCTTGCTAAGTCGTCCAGGCAATTCTCCTGCCTCAGCTTCTGTCTAAATGTTGGAATTACAACAATGCACTACTACTCCTGGCTTCTGGTGCCCCCTTCTCTCTCACCAGCAGTGAGGATGGCCCAGGGAGTCCACTGGCCACTGGCCACCAGCACACACCACTGGCCAGCACATATGGGCAGGTGGCTGCATGCAGAGGCCCTGGAGGGGGAACACAGCTTTGCCCTGGTCATGTCCAGAGCCAGCAACTTCTTCCTCTGTCCACCAGCCAGGTGGCTGGCCAGCCCCTCTCCACCCAGGTCTCTTGCAGGATGAGTTTGAGGGCCGCCTCACCATCCTGTTTGTGTCTCTTGCCACTTGGGCTCTGCCAGGGTTCTGCCTGCAGTGCTGCCTAAGGGTGGCAGAAGTGTCTGAGTCTGCTAGGACTCTGCTCAATGGAGCAGCCCAGTCCCCTGCCAGCTAGGCTGTGGCAGGGAGATGTCCTTAGGGGAGGACAGCAGGTCCCATCTGGTGTCCATGCTGGGGAGCTGAACTATCTCCCCATAGTGGCAGTCATAGGCTTGGAAGCCACCAGCTTCTCCTGGGTGGGGGTGGCATGTGCCGCAGGGGCAGCTACTGGGCCCACTGCAGGTTGACAGTTTCCTTCCATGTTCAAGGTCTTTCTCTCACTCTTGTACATGGTGGCACCCAGGCCTGACCTCAACCTGCAGATGCCCCAGCTGGCCCAGGGCAAACATCCCAAGGCCACATGCTCCCATCATGTAGCCTGACACTTGTGTGGGAGTCTGCGGACAGTATAGCTCTAGGCTCTAGGCCAATACCGAGGCACAAAAGCCCTATGTAGCCGACTGTAAGCTCCTCCAGGGTAGGAACAGGACCTGGACAGGACAGAACAGGGAAACTGACCACTGGCTTCACAGGGATCCTGGGGGCATCAGCAGGAAAGCTGCCCTGCCTACACATGGCCCACTCTCTAGGGCTCCTGCTTTGCAGCTGGCTGCTGCTGTGGTGGCCCCCCAACCTGTCAGCAGCTCCCCTGAACCTCCCATCAGCCCCACACTCCAGTCTGTGCTCTTGGGTACCAGCTCTGTACACTGTGCATGCTGGGCCCAGGCTTGTCCCTGGGCTTTCACTGGATCTACCCTCTGGGAATGACTCCCCAGGCTCACAACAAGCAGGGATCTTCTGCTTGTCAGGAGCAAGCAACTTCTAGGTCCCCCAAACTTGCAGCCCTCTGGGGCCTCGGTGAACAGCAGAGGAGTCTGGTCACCCAGGACTGGGTTCTGAGGCTGGATAGGCACAGAGAGCAAGAACCCAAAGCAAGGTGACAGACAATAGCTGCAGGGTCAGTGTGGCCCCTGGACCTCCTAAGTCCTTTGGGGTCATCCCGGATGTATCTGCTGAGGCTTTGCCTGTGGGTGCCCTAGAGGCAGGGAGAGGTCTGATCCTCTCCTGAAAAGGATGCCTGTGACTTGTGCCAAGACCAAAAAAAAAAAAAAAAAAAAAAAACCCAGAATTTTTTAATATAAAAAGTTCAAATGAAAAATTTATTTTTAAATTTTTCACACCGGGCTACAAGTCTATCGTACACTCAGGAATGTGCTGCAGACTTTATCCAGTTGGAAGTGATCAAACCAGGACTCAAACAGAGCTTCGACATAAGCCTGGAAGTCTTAACATTAATTAACATAATTAAAAAGGCATTTGCATGTAGAAAAAATACAGAACTCCCTTTGGAGTAATCTGTGCTTGTTTCAGTGTCTGCCTGCTTCGCAGCATTAGCGACATATTCTTCTCACGCGGTTTCATAAAAGCGAGGAGAGGCCAAGCATGCCGGGCCAGCACGAAGCGCCTCCACCCACCTGTGTCCTCCAGCGCGCCCCATTTCTGCACGCAGGGTCAGCAGCACTTCTGTGAAGGGGAAACCTCATTTAAATTTGAATAATTCAGCCTCCCTTTTATTTCCCAGGATCAAAACAACAAGGGGTGTGGGGTTGCATAGAGAATTGGAACCGCGGAAACCAGGAAGGGCTCCTCGGCCCGGCCCAGCTCCGCGGGCAGCCCCTCCCCCACGGCGGGCTCCTCGGGCCCGGATCCCCAAGCCGGAGGCCGAGGCAGGGCGCTCGATCCTCCTGCTCACTAGCAATCGCACGCGAGATTCACAGTCACATAGGCATTTTATAAAAATATAAATATGGGTACGCTGTTGCCTTCACAACGCTGGATACAACGCCCTTTAAAATTGGGTTCATAACCAAAAGTCAAAAATACAACTAAAACTTGGCTTTAAAATAGGTTAATATTTTATACTGTCATAAATGTTATGACATTTAATCGTGGCAAATCCATTTACTTTTCTTTAAAAAAGTGTGCAACCGACTGTTAACTACACTAGCGCTCACTCGAGGGGAGAGGTCCCCTGCCCCCCGCGCCAGCCCCGCGCCATGGCTCCCAGGGCCTCGTGCGAACTCCGCAGACCCGGCCGGATGGGGGCGGGGGTGGCGGCGTCCCATGGCGGGCGGGGCTCCCCAAAGGCGCAGGGAAGGGAGGAGTGGGGCGGCGGGGAAGGGGTGGCGGGGAAGGGGCGGGGCGGGAAAACTGTGGGGCTAGGCGGTATTTTCAGTGCAACCAAGAAATGGTAGACTCAAGTTTTTAAGTTTTAAGACTAGAAAAAAAAATCGATCTTTCCCCCATAAAACCGTATTGACCACGCACAATATTTTCCAAACAAAAAATTCAGGCGCACAAACTTCACCCAAGTATACACACACGTGATAAATACAGGGGCCGCGGGCGTCTCCGTCATCGCGCGCCCGAGTCCGCCGCGCGCCTTCACCTCCGAGGGAAAGCGCTGGGCGCAGGATCCGGTGTCCGGGGTTCAGAGCTCGCTGGCTGCGGGACTCAGGTTTCAAAGGCGCCGGGCGCGCCCCGCCCCCACCCGCGAGGCATGGCGCAGCGCCCGCCGCGGGGAGGCGCTGGCCGGCGAGGGGCGCGTGCCGGGTCGGGCGGTTCTCTCTGTGGCCGCGGGCGCCAAGGGCCGGTGAGCCCGGCGCACACCGAGGTAGTTGGCGGGAAGGAACAGCAGAGATGACACGGACGCGGGCCGGGCCGGGTCAGGTACAGGTCTGGCAGGCATCATCGGCCGCTGGCCGCGTACTTGGCCTTGGTGATGAGATAGAGCACGATGTCCTGGTGGCCACCGAACGCGGCGATGTGCAGCGCACTCCAGCCGTCGCGGTTGGCCAGGCGGATGTCGGCGCCGAATTTGACCAGCAGCTTCACCAGCTCCAGGTTGCCGTCAATGACCGACTGGTGCAGCGCCGTCTGGCCCTCGGGCCCAAACGAGTTCACGTTGAACTCGCAGTTGGTCATGTTCTGCAGCAGCGACTGCAGCTCCCGCGTGTTGCCCCTGCGCACGGCCTCCTGGAAGATGCGCTGCGTTTGCGGCGCCGAGCAGGTGGACAGCTCGGCCTGGCTCATGCTGCCGCCGGGCGCGGGCCGACGGCCGGGCCGGGGCTCAGCGCGGCGGCGGCGGCTTCGGCGCGGGCCCCCGGCTGTCTGGGCGCATGGAGGGCGCGGCGCCCGCGGGTCCCGCACGCCGCCCCTGCGCGCTCCGGGCCGGGAGCCCCCGCCGCATCCAGCCGCGCCTGGGAGGGCGGGCGACGGGGGTGAACACTGCGTTCGCGGGACCGGGAGACGCGCGTGGTCTCAGTCCCTTTCCAGGTCCCGACTGCGCTCTGTTGGGCTCGGCTAGACTCCAACGCAGATTCCGCGCGGGCCCCCCCCACGCCGCGGCGCTGGCTCGCCCGCTGTGCTGGTCGCTTTTTAGTGTCCTTATATTTGCATAACAATGGACGGCCGTGACGCGCGCGCCGGCGGGCCCACGATTGGGCCGCGCCCACGTGGGGGCGTGGCGTGGGCGGTGCCGGGGCGTGGGCGTGTCCCGGTAATAGTGAGCCCCACGGTAGGGGGCGCTGGTCGCGGGCTCCGGTTGGCCAGGCCAAGCGGTCGCTGGAGCCCAGCTCCGTCGCTGCCACCTGTGTGTCTGCGCGCTATGGACCTCGCCTCACTCCGTTGCGCCAGGCCAGCCAGACCCAGGCCGGTCCGAGGCTCGGCATTTGGGCCGGAGCGACTGGGTCACATGATCCTGGGGCTCCTGCCCTCCTGCGCAGGGCGACTTCCCGAGGACCTCGCCAGTCTGTCCCCACCGCGTTGGCTCCTGCAGGGGTGCCCTCTCCCGATGCAGACGGGACGAGCAGTCTGGACAGCAGTCTCCCATCTTCCATCACGACTGTCCAGTGCCTGTTCCTACCCGCCGGAATAGGGCCCCCAGGCCTGGCCAGTGCCCAGCCCCAGATAGGCGCCAGGGTTACCCTGAGAGGGATTCCGAAATGTCTGTTTTCCAAACTGTAAAACCAACCCACTTTTTATTGACACTCTAACAACTGACCAGGAGGCCTGGCTAGGGAGGCCATGCATTTCCTCATTAGGTTTTACAGTTTACCGCTTGCCTGCGGTCGCTGGAAATTAAGGAGGAATGATTCTCAACCTCGCAGAACAGGAGGCTCGGGCATGCTGGGGCTTGAATTCCTTTGGATGCTAGGTCAGGAATTCTGAGGGGGCGACTTAGGCCTGAGGGGGACCACCCTGCCTGGGTGGTGGGGACGTTATTGCCTGCTGTTGCAGGGCACCTTACCCCTCTATCCATGTGGGCTGCCCTCACTCTGCCTGTGCCCTGGAGGGGAGAACCGGGGGATGCCAGCAGGGACACCAGCTCTGGCCAGGTGCTTTCAGACCAACCCGGCTGAGTTGAGCAAGGCTGGGTTCATCCTGGTGGTCTGAGAGCCTGCTCTGGTCTTCCTGAGGTCAAGTCTGCCTGGCTGTACCCATCTGACTCCTAGGGCACCCCCCATGCCTCCCTGCCCCTCCTAAGAGCTCCAGTGGCAGCACCCAGGGGCCTCCCCACTGTGCAGTTGGGCATGCTGAGGCTCAGGTTCTGCAGCTGGCACCTTTGGGCTCCTAAATGCAGGGAGCTGCACTGCTGCGGGACCTCAGTATGGTGCCAGGCTGGGTGAAGAGGAGGTGCTGGGGAATATGCTCAGAAAGGCAGGAGCCACCTGGATGCTCCCCCAGTCTTTCCATGGTCCTGGGCTTGGTGGAGGGTGTGGCAGGGGGCAGGGAGGGTGTTGCTTCCCTCTCACCAAGCCTGGGGCTCTCCCCCAGGAAGGAGGTGGTTCCCAGATAGGCTGCTGCCCAGGTGGGCTCGGCAGGGCCTGGAGAAGGCATCTGAGATGCTTGGCAGGGCAGAGCCTGGGAGAAAAGTCCTGCTGACATCCGCGGCGGGCAGTAGACAAAGGGGCCTGTGTGAGCTTAGTGTGGGAACTCGAGGCCGCCGCCACGGGGCCGTGAAATCGGCGGCGGCCCTGGTGAGGTCTGGGCGGCTTGGACAGCCCTGGCAGGGTTGCCGTGGCGGGAGTCTACCCCGAGGTCACCCTGCCTGGGTCAGGAGTGAGGGTCACCACTGCATGTCTGCAACAGAGCCCCACGCTTGGCTGCTGTGGGGTTCAGGTGACCCCGCCGCACCCCAGAGAGCTGGGTCACCTCTTGCTATTGCACCAGACTCCAGTGCTCAGGCCAGAACCCTGAGGGCCACGCCCCTGGTCTCCCTCCCACAGCAGCCCCACTGAGGAGATGGTGGGGAGGCTGGGGGGACTGGTTCCTGGTAAACCCTGCTCAAATGTTTGTTGAAAGACATGTCCAAAAGGTGGACATTTGTCCCAAATGCCAGGGGCGGCAAGGAGGGGAGGGAGCTCAGAGAATCCTGGTGACCTCGGGTCTAGGGCCTGGGGTTACCTCCTCAGCTGTGAGGCTGGCCCCCAGGATCCTGGCCTGGGGGTATACTGCTCCCGCCGAAGGTGATGGTGGGGTCCCTTTCTCCCCCAGGAACTCCATTCCCTTTCTTGGGGGGGCTAGGACAGTGGGCAGCTGTGGGCGTGTTCTGGGACCCTGGCTGGGGCAGATGGGGCAGCCTGGGCGGGCCTAGGGAGGACAGCGCAGAAAGGGCAGCTGGCCAGGGCCAGGCCGAGGCCTGCGGCCACCTTAAAGGCACCAAACAGGAGAGGGAGGCAGCAGGCAGTGGGGGCGGGGCCTCCAGCTAATTCATTAAAATGTGTCGGGGAGCGTGGGAAAGAGGAGAGTGTTTCTTCCCAGCAGCCCAGACACCTGGTAGAAGGGCTGAGAGAGGATAGGAATCAAATAACAAACACTCAGCCCTGGCCAGCACAGCCAGGCCAGCGCTGAGGAAGGACGCCCGGGCAGGAACTGCTGCAGACAATCACTGTGACCGGGGCTCCTGCCTGCCCTCCCGGCCGATCAGCACAGACTGGCTCTGGGGGGCTACAGCCACTGTCAGCAATGCCTGTTCCCAGCTCCTGGACAGGGCAAGGCAGGGCTGAAAGGGCCCCTCCCCATAGGCCAGGACGGAGGTGTCACATAGCCAGAGTGAGTCTGTGCCGGGCCACAGAGGGGTGAGAATGCAAAAAATGCCTAGACCACTAGGCATGGCCACTAAGACCAGGGCAGTGCGTCAGGCATCAGTGGGCCTGACCAGGGCCCAACCTGGAGGCAGGGCAATGTATCCTGGTCCCTGTTCCAGCTCTGTCTGGGGTAGCTGCTGCCCAGTTGGCAGGAGAGGCCCAGGTTATAACAAGACTGGGCAGCGGTCAATGCCCTCGGTCACTTCCTTTCAGTCCCTCTCCCAGGCAGGATGTGGAGCTGCAGGCTCCCACTCTCCGCAGCAGTGTCCAGATCACTGCTGCTCCTGCAAGGACCCTGCCTGAAGCACGGGCACAGGTCAGAAGCTGCACAGCAGCTGGAGAGGAAGGTCCAGACCTGGGCTGGCTGTCACAGGACCCTGTCCTTGCCCATCTCCCAGCACCCCTCTCCGGTTTGTGAAATCCTGTCGGGGCTGCAGGAGTCAAGTGTCCTGGGCTATAGTCCCAGGGACCCAGGGGATCCCCACTGGGCCGGCACACCTGGGCTGTGGGTGCTCTTGGCACAGCAGCAGTGCAAGGGTGGCTGTCCGCCCTGGCCCCGGGCCTCCTTGCCTGGAGGCATCCGCCTAGCTTCTTTAGCCAAATCAGAGCTGGTTTCCTCTGGGAGCAGGAAATAGAGGAAAGGGATGTGGGGGGGCACATTCCTGGGGGGTGAGTGAGGAGGAGGTGCAGGCCCCTGCAGGACCAAGCTGGGGCCCCTCTCTGGGTCTTCCCACCACCCCCTGCCCCGTCCCTATCTAGAAGACCACTGCCTCCTTGCCCCCTCCCTCTTCCCAGCACCCTCGGGCCCTCTGGGGTGGTCGGCAGGGGGCATTCAGGCCTTGGCTTCTTCCTGAGCAGCAGCAGGCAGTGCATTTGTGACCACAGGGCACCAATCCCTACTAAGGGGACCCTGCGGCACTGTGGGGGGAGCCTGGTACTGCCCACCCAGTGACCTCCTCTTCCTGCCCCAGGTATGGAACCAGACCTTATGGGTCACATTTGGCTCAGGACCCTGACTCTCTACAAACCCTGTCCTCTGTGTACCCAGGTGCTTGCTGAGGGGGCTCCAAAGGGTTTGTGGGACAAGAGTGGACAGAAGAATCCAGCCAGGTGTGGTAGCACATATAATCCCAGCACTCAGTAGGCTGAGGCAGGACAGCCACGAGTTTAAGGCCAGCCTGGGATACATATTGAATTCAAGGCCATGGCACTGGCCCTCGTGGGATGCCACTCACATTTACTGCCCACTGCCTGGCCTGCTCAGCCTTGGACGGAGCTGCTGGCCAGAATGGGGCCCAGCAGGACCTTGTGGAAGTGCACAGCAGCACAGCCCAGGTGCACCCCCTCCTGCTCAAGCACAGCAGTGGAGGAGCCCAGCATGCCCTCCAGGACCGCTCCAGCTGCAGCTGCGAGTGGCTGCCAAGGGTGCTCGGTTGTAGCAGGGAGGTCACAGCCTCTAGGGCTGGGCTTGGACAGACAAAGGGCAGCCCTAAGCCCTGATCTGGTCCCACCTGGCCATGCCCATACTCCCTCTGTGCAGCTCGCCTGGCTTCTCTGTGCCTGAATGTGTACCTCTTCCTGTCCAAGGATCCTGGCCCTCTGTTCTTGGCCATGTTGTGTGGTCTATAGGACATAAATGGCTACCTAGGCCAGCCCCACAAGGCCCAAGTTCTTGGTTTGGGGCAGGTCAAGGGGCTTGAGCTAATGCCCTCGGCAAAGCTGTGGTAGTGGGTGGTGCCAGGCTCACCTGGCTCCCTCTCCTCCACACTGTGGGTGGCCTCATCACCTGTCAATCAAGGATAACATGGTGTGACAGGGCTGCCCAGGGACAGGTTTGGCGATACAGTGCCCAGAGGCAGCTGTGAGCCAGGTTACTGTCACCTCCCAGAGCCTGGGGCTCCCCTAGCACCCTTGCAAGGAGGGCAAAGGGCCAGGGGCTGATAAGCTCCGGCTCTTCTGGGCTCCCTGCACAGGGAACTCACAACTGAGGACATTCTTGGGGCTCAAAGGTCGCTGGGAAAAGTATTCTGGGCGGGAGATCTGCTGATTATGGCTCAGGGTGCCTGAGAACCCAGGCAGGGGCGGGGCTGCCCACTGGTGGCAATGATGAGATAAGCCCAGGGCCAGGAGCACAAGGCCTGGGGGTGGCCTCTACTGGCCCTGCGAGGCCCCTACCCCTGTGAGCACGGGATACACGGGCCAGTTGACAGGCACCTGGCGTTCATGGCAGAGCAGAGGGCAGCAAGGCTGCAAGAGCTCTGGCCAGCAGGTGGGTGCCCCAAGGCCTGTGGACCCTTATAGTTTTCTTGGCAAACATTTCTCTCCAGATGGCCCTGGATTAACCGCAGCCAGGGCTGCCCCGGCCCCACCGGCCCCTCCTCGGAGCACAGGAGGCCGAGACCTCCATCTGCTGGGCTCCCTGCCTCTACTGCCTGTCTAGCCTCTGCTTCTAGCCTCAGCTCTTGTGGTGGTGGCCTGTCCAGGCGATGTTTACCCTGGGGAAGGGGTGGACTCTGGGTGAGAATGCCCACTTGGCATTCTCCAGTGCTGCAGCAAGGACATGCTTCGAAGAGCAGAGAGCACTACTAGGATGGACACGGGCTGCCACAAGCCCACTGTGGTGCTCCAGAGCTCTGGTGAAAGTGCTGGGCCGTCTGGGGGACAGGGCAGCTGCAGTGGCCCTGCTGTGCAGACAGGCAGCCTGGTGGAGAGAGCCAGGTGACCTCCTGGGGCTGCAGCTGAGTGTGCCTTGCTGGGGGTGGGGCACACCAGCCTCATGTTCCTTCAGCCACTCGAGTGACAGTCCCTCCCCGGCCTCCCCCTGGCCTCATGATGACCCAGAGGGGTGTTCCTGACCCTCTGTGTACCCACCCCTATCCTGCTGGGGAGCTTCCTCCACCACCACCCTGGTCTGTGGGCCACCCAGCAGGTCTGAGGGCAGGAGGTACAGCACTGGTGGAGACACGTGTGTGCCAGTGAGTCTGTGTGGGCCCATGTCTGTGCAGGAGGAAGCATGTGCTTACATGTGCCCCGTATGAACACATGAGCACACAGGTGTGCCTGTGCACAGATGTGTGTGTACACCTGTCATACGGGCATGGGCAGGGCCCACCAGAGAGAGGGACATGGATGTGGCCCCCTGGGCCTGCACATGCTGCTTCCAGCCCTGACTTGAGTGCTGGCCTGTCACCTCCAGAAGCTAGCACCCACGTGCCATCCTCTCACCTATGTTGTGGGTGCCATCCTGCTGACTGCTGTGCCACACTAGCTCTTCCAAGCCCTTGGAGATCTTCAAGTACTGGTCACAGTCACAGGTCTGGGGGGAGAGAGGGGTAATGAGGATGGGGGGACCCTCCCTGTGTCCCTCCTGTGCCCCAACCCCAGCCTTTTGCTCTCTCCTGGAAGGTGGAGTTTGGTCCTGAGGTTTCACACCCATCCATTTTCATGCCCGTCCCTTAGTCCTGTGGGCTCAGGTCACCTCCTCCTGGAAGCGCAAGCTGAACACCAGCCTCTCCTGTTTCTTGGAGCCCCTTGGGACTCTGCCCAGCTGTCCTCCAGCCCACAGCCTCAGGACAGAGCAAGGCTAGGGCCCTTGGCCAGCTTGTCAGAGCGTGGGATATGGGGTCAGGTTGGCTCAGTGGCTCTGGCAAGTCCATCTCCCAGCCCATCCACTTCAGGTGCTTGCACACCAAACCTCTCTGGCTCCACGTGGGGGTCTTTGAGCACAACTGTTCCATGAGGGGCCCAGCTCAGCCTACAGCCTCACTGGCCTAACACCCAGGTCTGGGGCAGAGCAGCCAGGGCTGACTGTACTTGTATCCTGACCCTGGGTGCCCATGGGTACTGAACAAGTACCCCAGGGCAGAGTGGGTGGGCTCCAGGTACATCACCAGGGGCACAGAGAAAAGACCATGATCACACGCAGCCCTTCCCCACCCAGGGGCTCCATGAGAACCAGCAGATGTCCTGGGATGACACTGTCAGAGCCCCAGGGCGTGCCTGTGTCAGGGCGGCACCTGCCCTGCCTACACGTCCTTTTCCCACAGGCCTTTCAACACACGAAGTTGCGTTACCTGTGACTTCCCTGCCCACTCCAGCCTCGCATCCCATAGGGCCTGGGGTGGGAGTCAGGGGATGAGGCTCTCCTGGAGAAGCAGGACCTTCACTCACTCTGTCCCAGCCCCCATCTTTCTACCAGGCAGCCCCTGACCCTCAGCAGTGCCTCGTGTGCCCCAGGCTGCCTTGTTCAGCCTGGATCTCAGGAGGTCAGGCCTCTGGGTCTGGGGGCCTCCTGGGCTGCTGGTCTGGCCTGAGCCCAGCCAGGTTAGCAGGAAAGGCCTGGGAGTTCAGAGCCTACCACAGTCTGCTCTGACCAGGCTACCTGAGGGAAATGCAGGTATGAGAGATGGTGGGGCACAGGTGGAGAGGGGCCATGGATCACTGCATGGGGGACAACAGCTTCCCTAGGACCTGGGCCCGTGCTGGGTAGGGCTGCCGGCTCATGCTGAGTCACCATCACGAGTCACCACCACGTAGACAAACGTGGTGCCGTCCACAAGGACCTGGTCCCACCCTCGGGAACCACAGGCGCTGGTTTTCCCACGGCCCACTGCCTGTGCTTTGGGGCCTCCCTGTCACCCTCTGATGGGGCCCCGGGGAGCCCTGCCCCCGACAGGCTGGAAAAGCTGGTTCTGCCCCGTTCACAGCCTGCCTCTGCCGGGTTACTAGCTCACAGGAGGGCCTGTCACCCAGCCTCCCTTCCATCTCCTGGGCACTCAGATGTCCAGCAACCTCCCTTGACCACTGGGCCACTCACTTTGGGTGAGCTCATAGCTACCGTGACTGTCCACTTGGGCTCCTGCTGGACACTGAACACCCTGCCTTGGCCCGTGGGGGCCCAGCACCTCTACTGGATAAAGGGGCTTCCTTGCTCAGTCATACAGCCCCTAGCTGGCCTGGGTCCCAGACCAGGGTCTGCACTGCCCCTATCAGGGTGGGCACCATCAGTTCTGGGCAGGGGCTGGTGAGACCACACAGGACCCGGAGCAGAGGCCGAGGCCTTGAGCCCACAGCAGCACAGCTCGGTGCTGGCTGGCAGTCCCCCCAGTCCCCAAAACCTAAGCACCAAAGGCAGGGCTGGGCCTGCCCTGAACCTGCAGGAGGGAAGGGCGCAGGAGGAGGGTGTGGGCACCAGGTGAGAGGGGCAGGAGGGCTGGGAAGCCTCCCCAGGGTGAGGTCCCAGGGGTCTGCCCGTGTGCCTGATTCCCACGCTCCTGCCTCGCAGCGCCCACACAACATGCGGACCTGGCTCAGGGCACTTCCGCCTGGGGCTGCCGCTGGCACAGCTCAAGCCCGCACTGCCAGCTCAGGGCTGCCCTGGGACACGCAGGCTGTCCCACAGTCCCTCCTGCCTCCACGTCTGCCCTGGAGGGAAGGAAAGGGCCCTGACATGGGCCTAGGGGTGTGGGAATGGGGCCAGAGCACCGAGGGCTGCCCTGCAGCCTGACCTGGGACTGCTGCCCCTGCTGACTGTGGCTGGGAGTTTGGTGGGGTGATGAGCAACTGGTGGAAGGCTCCAGGTCTGTCTGCTGTGGGGTTGGGGCCACATGAGGGACCTCAGCATTGGGCCCAGGCATCCTTGCCACGCTGCTTCTAAGATGCCTCTCCAGGGTTGTCCGCGCACCCGTCTCTATGCCCCACCCCGAGATCCACATGTCTGATGTACCCCTGTCCGAGCATTCCCCTTTCCTGGTCCCCAGGTGGAGGAGGGACCTCAGGCACTGACCGGGCTGCTGTGCCTGTGGGTGCCCAGCCAGCATACCCCACGCAGTGGGCAGTTGGTGCTTGGTGCAGGGGTGAGGTGGGTTCTGGCAGACCCTAGCCAGGGCCACAGAGTGCAGCAGGCAGAGTAGGGAAGCCAGTTCCATGCAGTCACACAAGTGTCTTTGCCACCTTGCCTGAGGATGGCAGAGTCCAAACTGGCTCAGGTTGTAGCCTGAGACCCCAGAAGCATCCCTGAGTGGGAGCTAGGACAGGGAGGCATCTCCAGGACTGGACCCCAAAGGAGCCTGCACCCTGGCGTGCAGGGAGCAGGGGCGGCTGTCCAACTGGGACCCAGGTCAGGGCCACTGCTACTGAGGAACCAGCCCAGACAGCTCCAGTGCTGACAGTGGTGACCCAGGCTGCCTCCTACAGGCTGGCTACCTGGGAATTCCCATAGCTGCTCTCCTTGCCCAGCAGGTCCCTGGCACAGCTCCTACTGCCCAGCTGGGGACAAGTCGGTCACTCAGGCCTCAGCCTCCAAGTCCAGGTGCTGACCTCTCAAATGGTAGGGCAAGGGTGGCAGGGACCTGGGGCCTCTTTGGGATCTCCTACCGCTGAGCATAGGGGCAGGTCTGTCCCAATGTGGCAGGCCTGTCTTCAGCATCCCACTGCCAGGCAGTGCTGTCCTCATCCTGAGCCTGGTGGTCTGAGGCTGTCTGGGCTGGGTGGACCCCATGGGTGACTACAGCCCCAGGCGCTCAGATTGCAGGACCTGGCTCAGAGGTCTGCCCTCCATGGGGCTGGCACTACAGCGTCCATGCCTTGTGCACTGGGAAACACCGAGGTATAAAGCACCAGAAAGCAAGTGTCCATTCCCCATCCGCTGCCCTGAGGGAAAAGCCAGCAGCACACAAAGGCACACAGCAGCCCTCACACCTTCACACACCTTGCATGCCCAATAAGAGCTGCTCAGACACCCTGGCCTGGGGTCAATGGTCCCTGGGAGGGTGTCACGGTGTCACCAACCCCAAGGTATGTGCTGCTGGAGTGGGGGCCCCAGCCTGTCCTGTCCACTCTGACCTAGCCCTGGGCCCACCCAACAAATGGTGCCGGCTTGCTGTCAGCCTGACACCTTGCCAGACGGGGCGGGGCGGAAGCAATGAGTGCTAGGCTGCTGGGCCTGGGTCTGTCCCAGGGCTCACTTTCCCACGATGTCCCGGGGCACTTTGGGGACCCCAGGCTGTCTGCCCTGAGGATGACTCAAGGGCTTCTTCTGGACAGGTCAGCTGCCACCACCCAAGAGCACTGTCCACTGGTGACAAGGCATGGGCTGGGGCAGCCAGAGCCCCCGCCTGTGGCAGCATGGGGAGGCTGCCTGCACGGAGAGGTTTCAGAGTCCCGGGACAGTGCTGTCCTGTTCCCATGAGGCCAGCTGGTGTCCCACCACGGCCTCCACCCCCCCATTCCCCCACTGAGTCTGGAGCCTGGGACAGGACACAGCTCTGGCAAGGGCTCTGCCCTACCATGGCCCCTGCCCCCCGTCCCCTGCCCCCTGGCCCCAAGGGCAGTTCCCACGGGCCCAGCCCCTCCCCCACCTCTTTGTGCAGGGGACAATGTCTCACAGAGTTGGGGATGGGTCCAGGCTGTCTTCCTGGTGAGGATCCCCTGGTGAGTTGGGGGCACTAGGGCCCACAGCCACATCTTGGAGCCCTGGCGCTGGTGAGGAGGGAGATGCAGCTGGGGCGCCCCATAAGCGCCAGGTTTAGAAGCACTCAGGACCCCAAGCACACTTTTTCCTGATTGCTGGGGTGGAACCCAGGGCCTTGTGGCACTGAGTGCCTGTTCTGCCCCTGTGCCGCGCCCCTCCACAGAATCAGGGAGCAGCGACATTGGACACAGCCGCAGAGGGTGCCTGCAGGTCCCGGGCCAGTGCCTGCACTGGGGACAGTGGGCACCTGCAGTCTGGGCAGCCAGCACCCTCCCCTGCCCTGCAGTTTCTGGGCCTTCCTGTCTGTGCTCTGGGCAGAAGGAGAGGAGCCCCCACTGTGCCGCCTGTCCCTGTGCGCCCAGGACCAGGGCATCCAGGCTTCCAGGGGGGCCCCAGGCTAGGGTGGTGAGGGTCCCCAGTGTCCCGGTGCCTGGCGTCCTCCTGGCTCAGCGCTTCACAAATGGGGCAATGCAGCGCCCTGGAGGGCAGGACACAGGTGCTTTAAAGTCGAATTTCCACCGGGAGGGGCATGCTTCAGAAATTCCCATCTAGCAGAAGCCTGTCCATGTTTAAGACAGTGGTGCCCGGGGCGTGGGGGGCTGCAGGAGATCCCGACGCACCGGGAAGTGGGCAGCTGGTCCTCGGGTCCTGTCCCCCCAGGCCTGGGAGCACCCGGCTCTGCCGCCAGCACCGAACCCTGGGAAAGAACCAGGCCCGGTCAGCTGCACAAGACGCCTGGCCGCTCCCCTCCAGGCTCTGTGCCCCCTCCTCCAGGCGCCGGGTTCCCCGACCCCACCCCATCCGCCACCCCCGGTCCTCCGCGCTTCTCCTTCCCGGGTCTCCCCACCCGGTTCCTCTCCAGGGCCACTCTACAAGCTCTGCCCGATCTTGTCCAGATTCCCGAGACTCCTTGTTCCCGGGGTCCCCACCCTCCCCGTTCCTGCCTCCCACCCCACCTTCCCCGGGCCCCTCCCTTCGCTCCTGGGGTCCCCGCCCCCTCCCGGGCTCCCCCCCTCCGCGTGGCGGTCCCCGCCCCCCGCGGTCCCGCCCCCGGCCGTTCCCAAGGGGGGAGGCGCGGCGGCGTGAGAACGCGCCGCCGGCCGCGTGGGAAAGCGGGAGGGGGCGGGGCGGGCGCCTGGGAGCGCGCGCCACTCGGGGCGCCGGCGCGATTCAAACGCAAACGGCCGCGCCTTCCCGCCGGGCGCTGCCTGCCCGGCCCGGTCGGGCCCGCGGGGCGCCCCCAGGGCTTCCCGGAGGAGGCCGCCTCTCGGGACTGGGAGATGGGGGAGCTGGTGTGGCTGGCCGGGGAGTGGCCCGGGGCGCTTAGAGAGCGAGTGCTCCGCGGGGCCAACCCAGACCCTCGCCTTGCTGGCGGCCCGTTCTGCGAGGACTCGGGCATCCACTGGGGAGGTCCCCGGACCCTGGCCCAGCCCCTGCAGGCCGTGCCGCTGTGGTGGCCTGCTTCCCTGCTCCCCACTTTAGTTCCAATCCTAGGGGCTCCTGCTGCCCTCACAGCTGAGGGGACCGTGGGCAGCGCGACCAGGGCCACCCATGAGGAGCTGTAGGACCTGGGTGTTCTGTGTTGCTCTGAGCTCTGCATGCCCTTCTGGGGGCCTCGCTGTGATGGACGCAGTGTGCCCTGGTGTGGCCAATGGAGCTGGGGGCTTGTATGTCGGCACCCAGGGGTGTTCCATTGCTGCTGCTGCTGCGGCTCTCCAGCGTGCCTAGCCCTTCACCCTCACCACCAACTGGTCACAGAAGTGTCCACCTGGTGCTGAGAACCCCTTTGAAGCCCTCCAGGGAGTGGGGAGCACCCCAGGGGTTGTGACCCGAGGCAGCTGCCACTGGGCCCAGGAGCAGCTGAATCTGTCCCATGTCCCTGAAGCTGTGGCCCTGCCTGCGCCCAGACCCCAGGTGCACTGTTATCAGTCCTGCTGTCCCACCCCCTGGTGCCCACTGTCTAGGACCTTAGGCCTGGCCCCTTGTGGCTGCCCAGTGCCCCCAGGGGCCTGAGGAGCCTTAGGCCAGGGTCTCGCCTGCATCTTTTGTGTGAACTGTGGTGGAGTATGGGAAAGGGATCAGGGCTGGGGGACAAAGGCCATCATGTACTTGTCTGCCTGTCCCTCTCCATGCAAAACACAGGCCGCTCGCACTGGGAGGACACAGACAATGTGAGGTCCCCAGGTCCACCTGGGGAGGTGCTGTCAGCAGCCTTGGCTGGAAGAGAAGCCAGGTCGCTGTGCTTCGCCCTCCAGGCTGTCTGCTCCTCAGCACACTGAGCCGGGCCCCTGCCTCCCTGACTTCGGACCCCTCTTGCCTCTCTTGGGAGACCCATGGCCGGCTCTGCCCCAGAGGGTAGTGTCATTGGCCCCCCGGGATGCCCATATCCGAGGCTTGACGTCACTGGTGCGAGATGCGCCTCCATGGGGACCGTGGCCTGTTCCCCAACCACGAGTAGGGGTTGGAAGGGATGGTAAAAATAGTCTCTGTGCCTGGCCGTGTCAGGGGTTCATGTTTAGGTTTTTCCTTTTTTTTTTTTTTTTTTTCAAAACTCAAATTTCTTTGATAAACTATTTTCCCATGGTAGATACACTGGGAACGTCCTCCTTGAAGGCCTTCTCAACGATGGTGTGAGCCCCCCTCCCCACCCACTGGTATTAGAGGGTATGACCCCCTCACTGAAAACCCACTGTTCTTCAGGCATCGCGTCATGGCTCTGGGTAGGGTGCTCCCCACGTCCACCCTAGCCTTTCTGATGCATGCCTACCTGGGGATCCTGGCTGTATGGCATTCCCTGCTGGAGGATAGGCACATCAGAAAGTGTGGCTGGGCCCCCACCTCTGCCAGCACCCCCTTCCTACCGGGCTGGGGGACAGTCCAGCTTCACTCTGGGAACGCTGCACATCAAGTGGGTTTTCCCTCCGGAACGGCACCAAAATAGCAGAAGGAAGGAAGAGAAAATGGAAACTCAGCTGGTGGCAGGAGCTCTCCAGGGAGGTGGCCAGCTCTGGCCTGGCTGGGGATAGCAGAGGCTGAACCAGGGTCCAGTTACTTGGGGGACCAGAGTCAGGTCTCCAGGGCACTGGCCCCAGGCCTGCTAGGTTGGTCCTGAGTGTACCACTGTCTGGGTCAGGGGCCAGTGTGTTGCTGACAAGGGGATCCTGAGCCCACACAGCTCTTTGAAGTGGTCACAGGGTCAGCGTGGGGATCTGCAGTCCCTCGGGGCTGTCCCAAACCCTGCTGCTGCACCCTGGGGCTTCTCCAAGGTGGGCCTCAGTGGCCTGGGACAGGACCTCCTTGGCCCTGGGGTGGTAGCCAGTGGCAGGCTCAGCTGACCACACAGGCCAGCCTCCAGGTCAGGCTCTGGGTTGGCTGGGAACATTGCCACTGAGGGTTCCCTGTGGATGGTATAAACATGGCCCAAGGTTGTTGGGACCTGGGGAGAACCTCCGGCCACATCCAGCACAGCTGGATGACTGGAGGACCTAGCCCTCCGGAACACGTCCCAGGGCAGCCCGGGGGCAGCCACCCAGAATACTGGCAAGCAGCTTGAGGATCCCCCCTACTGGATGCCTGGCTCCTGCTTAAAAATCTTGACTTCTCAGCTGGTGTCACCGTTGGGCCCCTCACATGGGGCCTACAGGGTCTGTACACACAGGTGGACGGTGTTCCCAGCAGCTGTCTGCAACCAGCTAGGCCCCTGTGGGATACCCCATGACAGCAGTCTGGATGCAGCGACAGGGACAGGGCTGGGCATCCTATCCACCTGGGGGAATGGGTGTCTCCAGGCCAGGTCCCCATGTTGCCCTCTGCCCTCTTCTCCCTGTGGCTGTCCTCCATCCTGGGGCAGCTGGGTGCTGACCTCCCTGGCCTGTGCAACTGCTGTTCCAGTGTAGGCTCAGCTCCGACCCAGGCCTCTCTCTGAGCGTCTATCGCTGGCCTGTCCCTTCAGTTTGTCAGCTGCTCAACCCTGGCCCTCAGGCTGCCCCAGCACTCTGCTTCCCACTCCTAGAGTAGGGGTTTCCTCCCAGCAACCCAATTTCCTGTTTTCTCAAGAAAAGACGCAGCAGCCAAGGCTCTGAAAAGCTCATTAAAATGCCTCCCCAGGCATCCCGGACATCCTGGGGTCTTTATAACACTCGCTGGCCTAAGTGCAGACAAAGAGTGGCAGGGACCAGGTTCCTGTCACCCCCAGCTTCACACTGAAGGAAAAGGCCCCAGAACACACTTCCTCATGCAGCTGGAGGCTGCAGTTCCCCCCTAGGGCTTGGAGGCCAGGGGGTCAGAATGCCTCCTGGCAGGGTGTGGGAAGCAGGAGTCTGTGGGCTGGGTACAGCTGGCTGCAGGTGTGGGTGCCCCCTCCCCCCTCAGCACTGTCACCAGCACCTGACAGCCATGGCAGAAATTCACAGCAAAATCCCCAAGTCACCTCCTCCCAGCCTGTCCCTCCCCAGGCTGCACTCAGCCCTCCCAGCCAGGGGGCGCAGGGGGACCCTGGCAGTAGCCTTGTGAGTCTCTCTCCATAGTGAGGTCAAGCCCATCAAGTCTAAGGCTCCCACCCACAGCAAAGCGCTGCGCTTGGAGAAACCATGCCCCCACTGCCCACAAGACAGTGCGCCCTGACCCAGGGTATCTAGGGCCCCTGGAGCCACAGCAGGCCCCCACCATACTCCTGGTGCCATGACCCCAGGAGCTGTCTTGGCCCAGCCTGGCCACACCAGGGACCCCTCAGTCTGGCCATGCCAGTGGCCCTCAGGCTGAGGCTGGACAATAAGAGGGACTTGGGGACAGGACAGTGCAGCCTAGGGAGCCTCCAGCCAGGTGGTCTCAACCCTGCTCCACATTAGTGCCAGCCATGAAGGAAAAAGTGAACAGCACCCTCTGAGAGTCCCATCTGAACCGAAGCTGCTTCACTGTAGGAGCTCTGCTCAGACCCCTCCATAGGTGACTCAGCGGCACCACAGTCAGACAGCCTGAATTCCACAAGCTTGCCTGGGTTGTCCAAAGCCTAGGGCTGGAGTAAAGCCCTAGAGACACCTGCATGTCTGACTGGAGCTATGCCCTCTGCCATCCTGGCCACAGTGCCCCTGCACCCTCCATGTGGGTATCAGGTAGGGTGGCTCCAGGGTGGAGACACCTGGAAATGACTTGAGGTCACCACTCCCAAGGCAGAAGCTCTGAGGCTCATGGCCCCTGTGTCCACCCACAGCCTAGGACCAGGCCAGCCCTCGCCTACCTCTGGGTCCCCCCTCCCCCGCGGCTCCCCAAGCAGCCCCAGCACATGTGGGATTCACCTGGCAGCGGTTGAAGATGGCCACATGGGTGACACAGACATAGAAGTGCTTGTGCATGGCCTTTGTCAGCTGCTGGGAGCCGTCCACAGAGAAGCAGTATCCAGCCCCGACTTGAGCTCAAAGCTGGAAATGTGCTCTGCTGAGTGTGGGCCGCCTCTCCCACAGCCCCAGAGATGTGAGGCTCGGGCTCCCCATCCTTGCAGGATGAGCCTTCCCTCCTGCTGGGCTGCCTGTGCAGGACAGCATGCAGGTGAGGACCCCTGGGCTCCAGTGGCTTTGAACTGCACAGTGCAGGTCCTGGGAGCCACCTTGCTTTAGAGATGCAATCTTGGAGTGGTGTAAACTTTTTACCTAATTACAAACAAAAATCAAACTTTAAAAATTGATCCCTGAAGCTACAAAGAAAGCGATACATGTAGAGGACCAGTAGCACAGGAAAGGTGCTCAAGGTCATTGGTCACTAGAGAAATGCAGATCAAATCTACACTGCGATCCCCTCCACTCCCACGCCAAGGGCTTTCGTGTCGATCTGTGTAAAATTCACCAACAAGTACGTGCGGGATGTGAAGAAAGCAGAGCCCTCGAACTTCAGGTGGGAATGTGGGGGTGTGCAGCCCTGCAGAGAGCAGCGTCGTGCTCCCCAGAAAGTTACACAAGTGACCCTATGGCCTGGTCTTCCCACTCCCAGGCAGTTGAGGCTGTGAGTGACACGTGTGCACCAGGTGTGAGGCAGCCACAAGGGAGAAGCAGCCCAAGCTCTGGTCCATACATGAGGAGACAGGGTGGCCAATGAGGACTGGAGAGTGTAACTCAGCCTTGAGAAGAAGGGACCTTGACATGATGGGGACACTCTCGGGATGGCACGACCCCACATCCATTTGTCTGTAGAGTTAACCAACTGCAGACAGAAAATATGCAAACAAATTTCAGAAATTTCCACAAAGCAAAACTGGAGTTTATCACACCCTGAGTGCTTGGCTGGACCCATGCAGAGATGTGGGTGTCTCCGAGCCCCCATCCACAGCCCCAGCCCTCCCCAGCCTGTGCCCACACTCCATGCTGTGCCCATCTTCCTTCCTTGCAGAGCAATGTGAGTCCACAGCACACCCCATTTTGGCGGGTGTTGTAAGCCACAGGGGGGGCCCTAAAATACCTTGGTTATGTGCAAACCCCACTTTTACTCGAGGAGCTTGGGCACTACAGACTTTGGCCCAGTGAAAGCCAGGGAAGAAGGTGGAAGGCAGCCCGGAGAGTGGAGGGCAGAGAGTGTCTCTCCAGGACACAAGATTTGGGATGGCGGAGCTGCTCTGCAGATGTGCTAGAGAGGGCACTGATGATTCGAGCACTGAGCAGGTCAGCTGGACCCAGTGGACACATGCCCTGCAGTGTGAGAGAGCGGGGGAGGCACGGGGACTGCTGCATGGACAGCTGCTGAAGCTGCAAAGCAAACCCTAACAAGCTTCCTAATCTGGAACAATACTGTGCTGTTCAGCTAAAAATTAGCAAGGTCAGGAACCGTTCTTAAAAAGGTAACTACAGAGCCCCAAGTCCTGAAAATGAGAAACTGCCTCCTAAGCAAGCCCCAAGTCAAGGAAGTAACCATAGTGGACAACAGAAAGTTATTAGACCCAAAAAGTAATGAAAGTACCACGCGTCCAAACTGCTGGACTGCTTGAGTAAGAGCAGTGCTGTGAGGAAATTTTATGGCCTTCAGTGTTTATATCATAAAGTAAGAGAAGCTGAAATTAAAGACCAAACCATTCTGCTTGGAAGCAACTCCAAAAAAGCAAAGGAAGGAAATTATAAAGATAAGAGTGGAAATTAACGAGACAAAAAAAAATGCCATGGAAAGGATCAGCACAGCAAATAAATAGTGGTCATTTTAAAAGATGTTAAGTCGGCACAACTCTGTGAGATTAAAGCAGGGGATGCCAGGTGTGGTGGCGCACGCCTGGGAGCCCAGCACTCTGGGGGCCAAGGCAGAAGGATCACAAGTTGGACCCAGCCTGGGTTACATAGAAACTATTTTTTTTTTTTTGTACCAGGGATCGAACTCAGGACCTTGCGCTTGCCAGGCAGGCACTTATGCCACCGAGCTAAATCCCTGGTTACATAGAAACTTAACAAGCGCCTGTCTCAAAAAATAAAGGGAGAAGGGCAAGTAAGCAACACTAAGGACAGAGTGTGGGCTTGGCCACAGACGCAGTGAGCAGGAGTATCCTTGGTCAAGGACACTCACACATACATGTCTGAAGATGATACGTTCCAGGAAAATGGCAAGTGACTGAAAGTGACTCAGGGAGTCCTATACCTATTAATAAAAATCAGCAAAGCATCAGGCCCAGGGAACCTCCCAGGAAGTTAACCAACATTTGAGTAGAGAGAATTTGAACATTACTCACAGTTGTAGAGAAAAAAGGAAAAGCTCTCTAACTCATTTAAGAGGCTAGAGAAGTGACAATATATATCTGACAGTCTCATGAAGCTACAAACTCCCTAATAAGAAGCACAGTTCAGGGGCTGGGAATTTAGCTCAGTGGCCTAAGCACTTGCCTGGCAAGCCTGAGGTCATGCATTCAATCCCCGCCCCCAAAAAGAATCACCGTTCAAGCCTGGTGTGATGGCACATGTCTGTAATCCAAGCACTCCAAGATGCTGAGGTAGGAAGATCTCGTGTTTGAGTCTAACCCGGGCAATTTAGCAAGGTGGCGAGACCCTGTCTCAAAATAAAAAAGAAACAAAGGGCTGGAGACGTAGCTCAGTGCAAAGGCCCTGGGTTCCAACTCAGTACTGCAAAAACAAACAGGACAACTCCCCCCCAAAAACGAATCAAAGGCCACGGAGCACAGTGTATTAAAGAGTTCTACACAAGGTCCAATTGGGTTTAACATATAAGTGCAAGGCTGGTTCCATATTTAAAACCATTCGTCATGCTCATGATCACAAAGTTGGGGACCCCCCCACCATGATCTCATAGCTGCCGAGGAAGCATGAGGTAGCACTCACTTTTTCCTCCCAGGGAGAGCGCAGGGAATGTGCTCCATGTCGGGCAGGGCAGCGCACCAGGCAGGAGCAGCTGGCAGGCAGCCCTTGGGCCCCGTGGCAGTGGCTGGCCTAGTCTCTGCCTGGGTGCAACATGGAACAGAAAGCTCCAGTATGTGTGGGATGCTCAAAGATAGGAAAACCGGCTTCACATGGCCAGCCTGGGGAGGTGGGTAGTGTGAACACCAGCTGTGAATGTGGCTTCTGGCGTGGACCCAGGAGGACATGGGCAGGTCCTGAGATACCACCTACACAGAGAGCAGCCAGCCCTGCCCCCATTCCTGTGAGCTTGGCTCCCAGCAGCTGAAGCAGCCCTGACCTGGCTGCTCAGAGCAGCCCTGCAGGTGTCTGCTTAGGACCTTACACAGCTGCGTTCTGCGCCATGTCTGTATGTCGCACTGTGGCCTTGTGGTGCCCTGTGCCACTGGTCTCAGGGCCACTAGTGCCTGGTGTCTCACTGCGTGAGAGTTGCTGTGGCTTCAGTGTGGGCTGAGTGTGCCCAAGGTCCCTGCACTGGCCCAGTGTGGCCACGCTGATGTGGGGAACCCCCAACCAGGGCCTGGCAGGAGGTGGTTGGTACCTGGGTGCCACCCTCAGAAGGGGCCCGTCAGTTCCTGTGAGAGCAGGTAGACGTCAACAGAGCAAGGTGCCCTGACTCCACGAGGCAGCTTCTACCTGCACACCTTCCCATGGGGCCTGGCTGCCACTGGAAATTTTGGACACTCCTGCTCTGCAAGCTCAGGACATCAGTGTCCCTACCCGGTACCCACCACAGGCAGCTCGTCATAGCAACAGAGGACACATGGTTTGAGAGCCCACTCCAAGAGCTGGGCACCGACTCCTGGGGCTGCTCTGGTGCAGTCAATGAGTCACCTAGAGACGCAGAAGTGTAGGAGAGCTCTGAGACAGATCGCAGCAAAGAAGTGACTTTACAGCATCACTGGAACCAGGAGGCAGGTCTGACACCTGCTGGGCAGGCTGATCCCGGGCAGATTCTGCCCAGCTCTTCTGTGTGTGCAAAGCCCCAGAAACCACCAGGACTGGGTGCTCTGGCCTTGCCCTCAGCTTCCCTCCATGCATATTTTTGGAAATGATGGCTTGATCTTAGTATCTGTTGGCAAAAGTTCAAGCTGAGAATTTCCCGGGTCATCCAGGCCTGGGCCTTGTTGTTTGAGAGCTCTTCCCTCAGCCAATCTTCAATCCTCCAGGCCACTTATGCAAGTGACACGGAGAAGCAGGCTGCAGCCCTGCAGAGTCCAGGCCTTGGTGATAAGGTCAGCTCTCCTCTCTCCCATGGCCAGGTGCAGCACCCCGTGCTGGCTGTGAAGGGTGGGTCAGTGGCACGCCCCTCACGGGGAGAGCTTTGTTTCCTTTTCCTTGTGTGTCTGTCATTAATATCCACCATGAAAGGCATGGAGGATGAAACCCAAGTGAGCCCTTGTTCACCACAGACCCTAACTCACCTCCGGAATCTGCTGAGCAAACATGTGGCCCGAGGGAGACCGAGCCAGGCAAAGGGGGCTGACAGCAACTTCCCTCATTAAGAATGTTCTGCGTGAAAAACGCCTGGAGAGCCCTGAGGGGCCTGTGAGCTCATAGGTGCTGGTAAGAGCAGCCACACATCTGTACCGAGGGCCTGCATGGCCAGGCAAGAGCAGGTCAGGGTGCAGGCAAAGCCCCCATTTTGCAGAAGCACACAAGCAGAGCACTCAGGACCTCCCTCCATGGCCACGGATTCACATCATAGACTCATGTACCACCTGGTAACACCCCACATCTGGGATACAGGGGACCCTGTGCCCAGTGAGGACCTTCACATCAGCAGGTCTCATCCCTCAGGCCTTCCCACTTCCTGCTTGTGCTGACCCTGCTCCTCTTTCCTGACTCCTCACATTTCCCTCCACCACCTGTCTGAGGCCATCTGGGAAGAATGTCCCTGTCTCCACCCACTGCTCCACCTGAAGCCACTACCTCTTGTCCAGCCCCCGTGACAGCAGCACCTGCCCGGGACTGGGTCTGCGTCACTTCCCCAGTGTGTGTGGAACCCAGGAGTGGCAGCTCAGTGGGTCTTTGCCCGTTGCTCACAGAGCAGGCTCAGGTGTGGGTGGCTCAGCTCTTGTTTAGGGCCGGAAGAAAGAACCCGTCTCTTCCTGTGCCCACGGGTTTTGGCAAAGCCCAAGCTCTGTGACTGGGCTGAGGGCATGTCTCCTGATGCGTGGCCTCCGCCATGTGCCCAGGCCCATGGTGATACCATGGCCAAAGCTCAGACCTCTGTGATGTTGCCTTCTGCTCCAGCACTGCAGGACCCCAGCATTCCCTGAGCCACAGAACAAGAGAGCTTCTCTGTTCCGTGTCAGCTATCAGACTGTCTGGTCCACAGACCTGTATAGCATCTTCACATGCAAATCCTTCTGGTAGGGATCAGGGGCTGGGCTGAGATCACGCAGGACTTGCTGGTGCCTTCCAGGCTGAGCTGTCAGACTCTGGAGCTGGAGGCTGACAGACTCTGCCCCACCCAGTTCTGTTCAGGAACAGCCCAAGGTGTCCCTGTCCTCCGAGGTTCAGAGGTGGCCCTGGATTGTCACAGAGCTTCTGTGGTCCCCAAAAGCCCACGCATCAGAAGCCCGGCTTTTAGGATGACTATGCAGGTGGCACCTTTAAGGATACACACTCCCTGCTGCTCCCTAACACTAACCTTCACCCCTGCTGTGAAATGACCAGAGGCCACGTGAACTTGAACTTGGACCCTCTCAAGCCATGACCTAAGTAAACCTGTTTTTTCTGCAAGCAGCCTGCCTTGGGTATGTTTTTGTAGCATCCAAAAGCTGAGGAAGACAGCGTTCTTGTAAGAGAGGCGCAAGGCTCAGGCAGAGGGAGGAACATGGGCGCCACTGGAGCTGGAGGGCAGTGTCTGCCTGAAACCTTTGGTAGGAGCCAGTGCTTCAGCTTGAGATGGATGTAATTAAGTCCCTGATGTCTGCAGACTCCACGGCTGGAGCAGCACCAGCCCAGGGTTGGGGTGCAGGGCTGGCTTTGGCCTCCACTGATCCCACCATCGCCACGACCCCATTCCCGTCCTCAACATTGCCCAGCCACTTCCACGCCAGGCAGTGCAGCCCCTACAGCATGCTGTCACACACCTCTCAGAGAGACCTTGGGCCGATGCCTGCCCTAGAGTTACCCACAGTGGCCAGGTCATTTGACAGAGGCCCTCAGCACTGTGAGCTCCCCATGTGAGCACAGGGTGGGGTGTGCAGGTCAGGGCGTGTGGCCAAACGCCCAGCAGTGCACCATGGGACACACATTAGGCCGTATCAGGAGGCTCCCATGGTGGTCTGGGAAGTCAGCTGCTGCTGGTGGTGCCTGCTGGAAGACCCCCAAATCCTAGTGAAGGGAGTGGAAGGCTTCACTCACCTGCTGGGGTATGGCTGAGGCCTCCTGCATGCCAGGTGGATCTGAGACCCAGGTATCGCAGCGTACCTGGGCCTGTGGCATCCAGCCAGGCTCTCAGGTGGTGGGAAGGGGTGAGATCCTTGCACAGGGCACCATGTACCTCCAGAAGGCAGTAGGCCTGGGCAGCTATGGGCAAAGTCTACCTCAGCACAGGGCAGGGGAAGGGAGGCATGGGCTGTGGGGAGGCCACCTGCCCCCCAGGACCTGGTCCTAGTCAGAGAGCTGCTCAGCCTTGGCGGATGCTCGGTACCTGCTGCACCAGAGGGTTCAGACCTGTGGGCTCCTGGCCCTGCCCACCACTGGGGCTGCCCCCTGCATCTGCCACATTTGCCAAGATAGCCTGTTCATTGCCACCACGCTGTCAGTGCAGGGAAGAGGGACACAGGGAGGGACAGTGGAGGCCCTCAGCCTGAACCTGAACCTGAACCCCTGAGGGGACAGTGAGCTCAGAGACCTGCACCTGGTAGCAGCACTGCTCCTTAGGGGATACTCAGGTTCAGTCCTTGCACAGCACCCTGGGACCCAGCTGATGAAATCTGGCTGGGAAGAGACCCAGAGCAAGTTTTAGACGTGTGGAGCCCCTGGTTGGCTGGAGGGAGACCCCCACTCAGGCAAGATGCCCACCCAGGGATCCTTGAGGACCCTCAGGGGGCAGCCCCATCCACAATGGCACAGACCCACCTGTGTGTGGGCAGCAGGTCCAGGCTGCCCTGAACCTGCTCCTATATGTGGGCCAGTGCAGGGCAGGCGGTCCCCAGGCTCCACAATTTCCCACCATCCTGTAACCTGTAGCCAGATGGGCATATGAGGGATGAAGACACTGATGGTGGGGCTCCTGAGGCCCTGGGCTGCCTGGCCTGGCTCCTTCTCTCTGCCCCAGGCCTCACTCACCCAGCTTGGTGATGGAGGGGTCCAAGAGCAGCTGGGACAGCAGCCAGAAAGCCTGCACTCCCGGGTTCCAAGCATGGGCAGGTCCAGCAGGAACACACTGCCCTCCTCTGCCACATGGAGTGATGCCCAGGGTCAGCCTGCTGAGGTGATCTCCACTCCACGTCCAGGCTGACCATGCAGCCAGGCTGTGGACAGAGCAGGGCAGGCTTGATGGGAATGTGCCCATTAGCACCTGGCCCACTCTGGGCCTGAGCTCTATGCAGCTTCAGGAGAGGAGAGAGCTCATCTGTCCCCTTGCAGGCTGGCTGTGCCCTCAGCACCTCTTATCATCTGCTCAGCCTGCTCCTAGGGGTGGCCCTGCACCCGCCTCAGTCTGTGGAGCTGCTGTCCTGGATCCTTGGGGTATCACCTGCTCTGGGTATTGAGCTGGCTGAATACTATGGCCACTTCTGGGGCACTAAGAGGTCCAGGGTGCACGGGGAGCTGTGGCAGGGTCACTGTGAGTGGCCGTCATCTGCACAAGCTGCTCCTGCCACCAGGGGTTCTCCCCCACCAGGCCCTGCAGACCGCAGAGTCCTTAGAGTGGGAACGTCCAGCCCGGCTTGGTGACAGACTGAGGCCGAGGACCGGGCTGCCTGCTGTGCATCCCCCCACCAACCTGCTCTCTGTTGCAGGTCCTGGACCTGAGGTCACACCCATTTTCTGGGACCCTGACCTGGCCCCGCTCCTCTGCTCCAAGGACCTGCACAGGCTCCTCTCTCCCATCATCTGCGCTTGGTGGGGGGCACTCAGCCCCTGGGGCCCTGATTAGGGATTTCCAAGAAACTTTGTCCTCACAGCTGACTGTCCCTGACCAGTGTCCTGTGCCCTGTGCCAGGAAGTGTGGGCCAAGCTGGGCGGGGCGGGGCAGGGCTCCTTGGGGCCTCATTCCAGCCATCCCGGTGCTGTGAGGTCTCAGGCTGGCCTACTTGGGGCTCCTTGCTCACATGACCTCGGCCCCTGTGTGTCCCTGGGGGGCCCTGCTGCTCCTGGAGCTCCTCCTGGAGCTTTCTGTCCAGACAGCTTCAGTGCCCCTGGTAGCCTGAGGTGTTCACGTCCCCTTGGCCACAGGTTCTCACGTGGACGACAATATGTGGAAACTCCTCCACATTCTTCAGGATGTCCGCTGCCCTTCCGGCCAGCTTGACCTTGGTACCCAGGGGGACTGGCCTTCCGGACCCCACCCCAGGCGTGTGCGTGCCTCTCCGGTGACTCACACTGCCTCCCCACCGGTCAGCACCACCTGGCCCAGTGCCACTCTCGGCCACCCACCCACATCCTGCACACACAGTGTGGGGCCTGAGGACAGCTCTGTGGCAAGGGTGCAGCACAGCCTCTGGCGCCCGTGTGCACGCACCATGCTGGCCCTGAGCCATGGCCTCGGAGGCCCTGCCCAGAGAGGCCAGGTACCTGTAGGTCACCCAGGACTCAGCCCCACCGGACCCAGCAGCTTCCTGAGGCCCAGGGGGCAGAGGGGCCGCTGCTCACCTTGCATGGTCACCTGGTGTCTGCCTAGGAAACAGGCAGCACAGCCACTGGCAACCCAGCTCACCTGCCAGGCCATGTGGCCTCCCTCTGGCTGGCAGCACATGGACACTGGTGGCTCAACCACCCACGAGACTGGCAGAGCTCAGCATGTGCCCAGCAGGGGTCCCCAGGGTATGGCACAGGGTGGCCAGGTGCTGCTCGGTGACAGCGTTGGACACAGGGCTGACAGAGAGGTCAGGGCTTGGCGCTGGCCTGGGGCTCGGGGATGTGCAGCACAGAATGGGTCAGGCTGTCCGGCAGCTCTGTGCCTCCTGCCCACCTGCTCTGCCTGCTGCCAACCATAGATCCAGGCCTGGCCTCCCGGCCCTCCTCACCACCAGCCGAGACCCTGGGCCTGGTGGAATGGTGGCTGTGCTGCCTGGGCGCCTGCGTGGATGACAGGGCAGCACGCGGCTAGGCCTCTGTGCCTTCTGCCCTCTAGGCAAGGAAGAAGCTCACTGCTAGGTCCTGAGCTTAGGCACACACAGGACCACACACGATGCCCGTGCGCCCTTCCGGGGCCTATGGGTGCCAGAAGCTGGAACCCTGTTCGGGTACCACTGTTCTGGTCCTGTTAGGATTGGAGTCCTCTCAGAGTCACCTACCAGGGGTCCCTGATGGAGGAGAAGAGGAGGAGGAAGGAGGGAAAGGGAAGAGAAGGAGGGGGAGAGAGGAGAGGGGGCAGGAAAAAGGGGAAGGGGAGGGGAAGGGCAG